>JAGFNQ010001250.1:0-41177 GCA_024364735.1 Boesenbergia rotunda
TTCGTTGGTTAGTTTTCCATTATTTTCTCTTATTCTTCTAGTTGTGCTTCCGAGATCTAGTAGTTCTTGTCGGCACAAAACTCGTGACTTTGCGAAGTCATCCCGAAGAGAACTCGGCGTGGACGCGAATAGAGGCGGAGCTTCCAAGGGACGCTACGATTGGATCTCGTCCCTTACTTCGAGTTACGAGAGGTATAATGTAAATTAGTTTACTTTTTCGTAAAGTTTTATTTATGATTATGTCAACACACTATAAGGTTGCATGCTAGATACGAAGTTAAAATAATTTAGGAAATTATTTTATGCAATTCTTCCGCTGCACGTAAAAATTTAAATTTTACGAACTCGTATCCTTGTCGACATGCACCCGGTCCCAACAGTGGTATCAGAGCCGGTTAGTGTTCGACTTATCATATAATTATTTTGCGGAACACTTTGTCATGATCTCAATTTTGGAAAAAATTTCAATTATGGAAACTTTCAAATTATAATAGATTTTAGATTTAGAATTTCAAAGTTTGGAAATCTTCATGAAATTTCGCAAACGTTTGAATTTTCTAGTTTCTAAAATTTTATGATAATTGTGAAAACTTCCCATCTTTGGAAACTTTCCAAATTTTGGAAATTTTCTATTTTAGAAATTTTCCAATTTTTGGAAATATGTAAGTTTTCTTTTTACCAGAAACTTACAATTATTCTGAAAAATTATTTTGAAATCTCGCAATTTTGGGCACTTTCTTTGAGAAAGTCTAGACAAATTCATGGACAGTTAATTGACAATTAAATTTGAATTGGTTTTAAATTGATAACAAAATTCTTTATTTTGGATTGAGCCTCGGGGAGCCGTCCAATTTAAAGTTAGTTGTTGTAATTTAATTTCCCAATTTTAATTGAAATTGTCATGTTTGATTTGGATTGAGCCTCAGGGAGCGTCCAATTAGATTTACAACATATTACTTTTCTTTGGGTATTTGAGCCTCGGGGAGCCACCCTTAGAAAACAATTTGTTGTAATTAATTAAATCCATGAATAAAATATGTTGAAGAGGTGATGCTCTTACATATTGTTGTCTCCAAAATTAATTAGGAAAATGGTTTCTATAGAGTTCTTAAATAAGATTTTCATGAAAATAATATATAGTTGAATTAAGGGATTTGTCTCTTAATTTAATAAGATTTGATTTAGAGAAATCAAAGTCTTGAACATATTATTTCCGAAATTAATTATGACAATTTAGGAAATTGTTTCCCAAAGCAATTCCTTTAATAAAGTATGAAATTATAATTAGGAAATCCGGTTCCTAATTTAATTCATGAGACTTGATAAATTAAGTCACATACATACTTTATTAAGGAAAACGTTAGTCATGACATAATTATATGTCATGAATGTGCTTAGAAAAGAATGAGACCAAACACCCCTTACAAAATATTAAGGCTAACACCTTCCATTAATATGGTTAGAACCGGAGTTTTGTTTCTCGTTTGGGTTGATGGACACATCCATGCCCGACTTGAACCTCAACATGTTCAAACCATGAATTAGTTTATGAATAATATATTGAAGTCAGAGGTCAATCCTTAGTTTTGGTTGTTGGACACATCCAAGCCGGACTAAACGGTTGAATGAACTTCAACAATATTAAAACTATTTCTTGATTAATGGGTCAGCCTTAAGCTTGGAGCATCGATTTGTTGTGCCACAGCCAAGGTCGATGTGAAGAGAGGTGCAGTTGGGTGCTATGTATAATGATACATACTTGTTAATGAGTTAACAACCCAATGATTTATGCAAACATTCAATTAGTTGATAGCATAAAGTGATAGTTACATATATGCGATGTGTAATCGGTAAAATTACCTACCTTCATAGCTAAGAAAACTTGATGGCCACAGCCATGGTGTTCTTATCTATGGTTGGATATCAACCTATTTGGAGATGTTCCTACGATCTCCCGAATTGATAATAAGGGTGATTCAATTCGAAAATAAATAGGATTTAATTTATGTATGTTGATACATTCTTTAATAATCTTCTCACATAATCTCAATTTGTATTTCTAGGTTAATCACTCGATCATGTCTTCTCCATAAACTTGCGTTCCATTTTGGACACCAATAAACTGACTGGGCCGAACTACATGGACTGGCTTCGAAACCTGAGGATAGTCCTCAAGGCAGAGAAGCTTGCTTATGTCCTTGAAGAACAACTTCCCACCCATCTCCAGAGAATGCAACTCCAGACCAATTGTTGGCCTATCAGAAACATGTGACCGATTCTGAACTTGGAGTTGCATCATGCTAGCTCTATGGTACCTGAGTTGCAAAAGCAGCATGAGCATATGGATGCTAATACCATCATCTTCCATCTTCATGAGTTGTTTGAAGAGCAGGCGAGATCCGAAAGGTTCGAAGTCTCCAGACTCCTCTTCACCACTAAGATGCAGGAAGGCACTTCTGCCTCGCAGTTTGTGTTAAAGATGTTGGGGTACATTGAGCGACTGAGCGCACTCGGTTTTGCAATGGATCATGAACTAAGTATTGACTTAATTCTGAGTTGTTTGCCCAAAGTTATTCACAATTTGTGATAAACTATCAGATGAACAAACTGGAGACTACCATTCCTGAGTTGATCAACATGCTGAAGACTGTGGAGCCTTCTGTAAAGCGGATCAAAAGCAGTACTGTTAGTTGGTTCCTCGAAGAAAGGTTCTAAGAGGAAGGCCAAAGAACAGAACAAAGGAAGAAGAAAAAGGCCAAAAAGACTGAAAAGAAACCAAAAGGCACTTGCCATCACTGTGGCAAGGAGGTCACTGGCGAAGAAACTGCAAGATTTATCTTGAGTCCATGAAAAAGAAGGCATCCGATGCCCCATCCTCTTCAAGTATCTTCGTTATTGAATGTCACTCTATTTCCTCAAACCTGGGTACTTGATACTGGGTGTAGCTCACATATATGTAATGACATACTGGGGCTAAGGAATAGAAGAAGACTTGTCAAAGGAGAAGCAAATTGCGAGTTGGAAATGGAGCAAAGATTGCTGCTGTTGCCATCGGAACCTATTTGCTAAAGCTCCCCACTAGACGTGTCTTAGAATTGGATAATTATTATTTTGTTCCTTCATTAATAAAGAACATTGTATCTATTTCATGTTTGAATGAAAAAGGTTATCATTTAACTTTTAGTAACAATTGTTATTACATAACTTTAAATGGCGTTCTTTATGGGAATGAAACTTGGTGCAATGGCATCTACACATTAGATTTATCCAGTGACGTTTTCAATATCGAAGTTAACAACAAACGTGCTCGAATAGATAATCGAATAGACTCCTACACGTGGCATTGTCGTCTTGGCCATGTAAGTAAGAAACGCATGACCGAATTACACCGATGTGGAATTTTGGAATCATTTGAACCCGGTTCATTTGATACATGCGAATCATGCTTAAAAGGCAAGATGACCAAATTACCCTTTCCCGGAAAAGGTAATCCAGTGGGAGAATTGCTTGGTCTAATACATACCGATGTATGTGGACCAATGTCAACTCCTGCACAAGGAGGCTATAACTACTTCATCACCTTTATCGATGATTACTCACGATTCGGGTACGTGTTCTTGATGAAACACAAATCTGAAGCTTTTGATAAATTCAAAGAGTTCAGAAATGAAGTAGAGAAACAACTTGGCAAAAGTATTAAAATACTTCGATCCGATCGGGGTGGTGAATACTTAAGTCAAGAGTTTCAAGATTATCTAAGGGACAATGAGATACTGTCCCAATGGACTCCGCCATATACACCACAGCATAATGGTGTATCTGAGAGGCGCAACCGAACCTTGATGGGCATGGTTAGGTCTATGATGAATCATGCAACTCTTCTAAAATCCTTTTGGGGTTATGCACTTAAGACAACTGTTTACTTATTAAACAGAGTCCCGACCAAGGTAGTCTCTACTACTCTATATGAGATTTGGAATAGTAAGAAACCTCACTTAACTCACCTTAAGATATGGGGTTGTCCTGCTTATGTGAAGCGGGTTGTATCAGACAAATTGGATGCTAAGTCTGATAAATGTCTATTTATTGGATACCCTAAGGAAACGAAGGGTTACCAATTCTATCATCCCTTGGAACAAAAGGTGTTTGTTTCAAGGCATGCTGTATTTCTAGAAAAAGAATTTCTTTTACAAGAAAACAGTGGGAGTGGGATTGAACTTGATGAAGTTCAAGAAACTCCAATAGACATTACAGAGACACCTAGTCTAGGCCCACAACCGATCATTCATAGTGATGAGCTATCAGTTGAACCTAAAACTACACCACCTCTTCGTAGGTCTGATAGGACACGCAACATTCCAGAGAGATACGGATTTCTCGTAAGTGAATCGAACGACGTGATGCTCATTGGCGATGACGAGCCTATCAGTTATGAAGATGTTCTGAAAAATTCAGAAAGGGACAAATGGCTTGAGGCCATGAAGTCGGAAATGGATTCCATGTATGAAAATCAAGTATGGGACTTGGTTAACCCACCTGAAGGGATTAAACCCATAGGGTGCAAGTGGGTTTTCAAGAAGAAAACTGACATGGAAGGTAATGTTGTTACCTTTAAGGCTAGATTAGTGGCAAAAGGATATCGTCAAAAACAAGGAATTGATTATGACGAAACCTATTCGCCAGTAGCTATGCTTAAATCCATTCGGATGCTCCTAGCCATAGCAGCTCATTATGATTATGAGATATGACAAATGGATGTGAAAACAGCTTTCCTTAACGGAAACCTGCTTGAGGATGTATACATGATACAACCTGAAGGTTTCACATCGGTTGATAAAACCAAAGTATGCAAGCTTCGACGATCCATATATGGACTGAAGCAAGTATCTAGGAGCTGGAACATCCGTTTTGATGAGACAATCAAAAAGTTTGATTTCTCACAAAATCCTGACGAACCTTGTGTGTACAAGAAGGTTAGTGAGAGTGCAGTCGTATTCCTAGTATTATATGTCGATGACATCTTACTTATAGGAAACGATATATCAGTTTTACAGACAGTTAAAATTTGGTTATCCAAAACTTTCTCCATGAAAGACCTGGGAGAAGCAACCTATATCCTTGGGATTAGAATCTATAGAGATAGATTAAAACGGTTGCTTGGTCTTTCGCAGTCTACATATATAAACGAGTGCTAAGAAGGTTTAGCATGTCGGAATCCAAGAAAGGTTACCTTCCCATCAGGCATGGATCAACCTTTCAAAGTCTATGTGTCCGCGCACAGAAGACGAGAGGATTTGCATGAATAAGATTCCCTATGCATCCGCAATAGGATCTATCATGTATGCTATGTTATGTACAAGACCCGATGTATCGTATGCTTTGAGCATCACAAGCAGATACCATTCGGATCCAGGAATGGATCATTGGGCGGCTGTAAAGACAATCCTTAATACTTAAGAAGAACTAAGGATGTGTTCCTAATATATGGAGAAGGAGATATGGTAATACGTGGGTATACAGATGTCAGTTTCCAGACAGATAAGGATGACTCCAAATCGCAGTCTGGATACGTATTTACTTTGAATGGAGGCGCAGTAAGTTGGAAGAGTTCCAAACAAGACACCGTAGCGGATTCTACCACGGAAGCGGAATATATCGCAGCTTCGGAAGCGGCAAAGGAAGCAGTCTGGATCAAGAAGTTTGTCTCCGAACTTGGCGTGGTTCCAACCATTGATGAAGCAGTGCCGGTATACTGCGACAACAATGGAGCTATTGCACAAGCGAAGAAACCAAGGTCTCATCAGCGATCCAAACACGTGCTTCGACGCTATCATCTGATCAAAGAGATTATAAGTAGGAATGACATACAAATTGAGAGAGTTCCCACTGAAAGGAATATAGCGGATCCTTTAACTAAGGCCTTGCCTCAAAACAAGTTTGAGGGTCATGTTAGAGCCTGTGGTATTGGATACCGTGGCGATTGGCATTAGGCCAAGTGGGAGTTTGTTAGTGATATGAGAGAAGTGTCCTAAGGCAATCGCCTTATGATGTAAACATTTATATTAATAAATGATAATTCACTATTTGAGTATACATGTTTTGTGTATTTGATTGGGATCTTAAACTCATCTACTGAATGTCCGCAATACAACTCACAGCATAAGAGAATTTGTGATGGGATCACAACTAGTGATTATCTCTAATGTGCAATTGTGAAGTATTGAAATTATCCCTAGTCGATGAATTGATAAAAATGGACACTATCAATTCTGTTGAGACTAGCATGGGTTATTCTCTAATCAGCTGATTCTCACTGGCTGGTGACATTGGGATGTCCGGAGATAAACATGGATGCTAGTTAAGGGAACTAGTACATTGGAGTGACTAGCTGTAAGACTTCATATGGGAATCTACATGTAGATATGTCAATGAAGTTCTTACTGCGGCTTAAGTGCGATGTTCCTTTGACTTGCGGTGTTCAAGTCACCTTGGTCATGGAGACTTATACTTTAACATCTTAAGCAAGCATCTCCAAGGAGGTGTGGACCCGGGATGGTTGGGTATAAGTCGAAGTGCCCGAAGATGTTTGAACAGCCTACAAAGGATTCACCACTCCTTGCGAGGAGATGTATACCCAGGCCTATCGTCGGATTGTTACTCAGAAATCTCTGGCCAGAGTATATCATGTTTAGAGTGCGAGTCTCTAAAATACATGAGAGTAATTAGAAATCCAATGGACAAGAAAGACACTACTTGGGCTAGGTGTGACGTAGTCAGCCTAGTGGGGACTGACACCATAGACCGTGTCCTGAACCAAGTGGGTATAAGATGGTGAAGGGAATGGGGCACAATTCATTAGAGCTGCTGAAGGATTTCAGAATAATTTCTTCTGAGGTCAAACCGTTGATCTTTCGATTAATTGGGAATCATGATGTACTACTAGGTGTCACTCATGATCGTTCTATAATTAGTTAAATTATAGACGGCCAACATAAATCGAAAGCCTATTTAGTCACACGCACTACAAGTAATCCGAGGGATTTAAAACGAGTTGAAAATTGGATTTTCCGATCAAGAGAAATAAGTCGAATCTGAGTTAGTCAGAGGCGCAATGGAAGCTAAAATGGCTAAGTCTTTTGAAGGTTTTTTGGGCGAATTAAATGAGTTTAATTCGCGGCGGTTCGGGTTGGTTTGGCCGGCCAAAGAGGGTGTCAAAACCCCCTTTGGTGGCCGGCCAATAAAGAGGAGAAAACCAATTAATTTTGGTTTAATTAATAAAATAAATCTAGTGCAATTTATTTTATAAATTATGGATAAATAAATTTGTATAAAGAAATTTATATAAATAAAATTTATAGAAATTTATTCTTTTATGGAAGATTAAAATAATCCATGAATTGGTTTATTTTAATTTTATAAAATCAATTATGAATTGATTTATCCATAATAAGAAAGTTTATAAATTTCTTATAAAATTTATTCATAATTTAAAGAGAAGAAGAATTAGTTTTTATTATAAATTAGTTTATAATAAAGACTCGGTTTAAACGGAATAATTAATAAGTAAATTTATAAGATAAATTTCTTATAACTAATTCCGTTAATTCCGTTAATTCGGTTTAGAAGGAGACTTAGCAAAGAAGTTGCTACTATATAAAGGAACCAAAGGCTAGCCCTTAAGACACATCAATTAATTAAGAGATTAATTATTCTCTCCCTCTCTCTCTTAATCTCTCCTCTCCTCCTTCTCCCTCTCTTCCCTTAGGGCCGGCGCCCACCCATTCTTGGAGTCCTAGGGCCGGCGCCCACTTGGTGGCTTAGGGCCGGCGCAAACCTTCTTCCAAGGTGGTGGAGGCCGTGAGCTTCAAGAAGAAGAAGGAGAACCCGAACACGAAGAAGAAGAAGCGGATAGCGATTCCTCTCTTCCCGGAATTCGATTCCGTTACTTCGTTGGTTAGTTTTCCATTATTTTCTCTTATTCTTCTAGTTGTGCCTTCCGAGAATCTAGTAGTTCTTGTCGGCACAAAACTCGTGACTTTGCGAAGTCATCCCGAAGAGAACTCGGCGTGGACGCGAATAGAGGCGGAGCTTCCAAGGGACGCTACGGTTGGATCTCGTCCCTTACTTCGAGTTACGAGAGGTATAATGTAAATTAGTTTACTTTTTCGCAAAGTTTTATTTTATGATTATGTCAACACACTATAAGGTTGCATGCTAGATACGAAGTTAAAATAATTTAGGAAATTATTTTATGCAAATTCTTCCGCTGCACGTAAAAATTTAAAATTTTACGAACTCGTATCCTTGTCGACATGCACCCGGTCCCAACAAACATCTCCAATGGCCCTACCTCCCTCTAACTCATGGTGGTTTTGTCAACATTAGCAACATCTAACTCATGGCCCCATCTCCCTCCAGCTCAAGGTGACTCTGTCAATACATAGGACAACTCATTTTTTCTTCGGAGACTTCGTGGCCTAGTCAATATCGAAGACAATTTACCCTCTCCGTCCTCCTGGAAGGGTGACACAGTCAACATCAGCGACATCTCACTAGTGGCTCCTGCAGATGGAGGTCTTTTCTTCACCTTCTTCAATGAGGGCCAAGGGCAACAAATTTGCTCAATTGAGCTACACGATTTTGAATGAGTAAAATTCTAGTCAATTACTTAGGCAGCAAGGATATATTCACTCAACGGATGTCATAGCGAAAAACATAACATATTTTTTACATGCATCTACTATTGTGCATATGGCATAAAAATATAAAGGAGAATGAACAAAGAAGAAAAGCAAATGTTGTTGTTGTTGGGATCTTCAGGCGACATAAACACAAAAACGCAGCGGAAACAAGATCCCTCGAGCCATCCATGCGAAAGAAAAACTCGTACGAAATCATCTATCTAATAGATCTATCTAAAGCGTATACCTTTGGAGCGTGCCCTTACGTTTATCCCGCTTGTCCAAGCGCTGCCGGATCTCTTGCACGTTCAAGTGTCCATGCCTCTATTCGTATCCACACGAACACGATATCTCTACTTCGGAGAAGAACTACCTTAGTTGTGCTAGCAACTTGAGATAGTTCACAAAACACCAAGAACCTAAGATGTGGGTTTCGGCCAAGATGGAGAAGAGAAGGAAGAGGGGAAAGAAAATGACAAGTTCTCATCCAAATGATAAGGGAAAAACTCTTTTATACTCATATCATGAGGAGTTTTTGCCTTTTAAACTTCCCTTCATTAAACATTTTAATGTAACTCTCTAACTTTTCATGTAACACTCTAATGGTGAGAAACTCTCCATCTTCCTCTCTTATTAATTCATTAAACATTTTAATGAATTAATATTTCATCCAAATGTGGTTGAGTCTAATCTAAATGAGTTTAACTCAAATTAGATCTCAATCCATAATCCAATTGGATTCACTTGAGTCTAACTCAATTAATCCAATTCCAATTAAATCTTAGCCAAATCAAGATCAATTAATCTCCGAAGCATTGTGTCCTTAGTGTGTGACCCAATAGGCTCTCGTAATGTTGGCAATGTGTCTAAACCAATTTAGACACAAAAGCAATGAGCGGCATCTAGCAATGCATCAATGCTACCCAAGTAACAAGAAAGTCGAGATCCGAATTAACCTCCGTGACTATGGCAATGTATGACCTTATCCTTCTATCCTTGATATCTAGATTGACAAATGAGGCATAGACCGTGTCATCCTCAATCAATCTGGTGTTTCTTGATCCCGGAGTAGACTCACTCAAATAATTGAGCTCAATATCTCATATTGACTCATTCGAGCATGGTCATGCGTTTTAGCAGTCCTACTAGATCAAGGGGCCCACAGATATCACTCCCGTCATATGGGAGGGATAGATCCCATCTACATCACTCACATCCCTCCGCATAATTCATTACATACCCAGTGATCGCCTTTATAGTCCACCCTGTTACGGGTGACGTTTGACAATACCAAAGTACATAACTCCTTATGTGGGGAACCGTAGTGACTTCATGTCTAAGGACTTATACCAATAGTCACATGAGAAAGTTTATGACACTCATATGACAATCTATGAAACTTTCTCATAGCGGGTCATTCAGTACACATTCTCCAATGTATACCCATATGTCAACTTGATATCATATATCCATGACTTGTGAGCTCAAGTCATCAGTTGACCTACATGCTAGTCTCCATGTATTAATATTGTCCTTGAATATTAATACTTGACTAGGAATGGTTTAGAGTAGTGTTCTCTACATCATCTCACTATCGATATAATGTAGATAAGAACATACTACCCAAGGACATTATTATACTTAGTTATTTGGCACAAATACAAAGTAAGTATAATAACCAAACATGCCTTTATTAATAATAGAATATGATACAAAATGTCCCTAGTCAATCATCATATAATTGGCTCTAGGACTCCTACTAATAATCTCCCACTAGCACTAGTGTCAATCACTGCAATATCTAATACCTAGTGACCTGGTATGACCATCATGCTTCTTTTGTGCCAAAGCCTTGGTCAAAGGATCTGCGATGTTAGAATCAGTGTACTCTGCATATCTTCACATCTCCTCTATCGATGATCTCTCGAATGAGATGGAAGCGACGTAGTATGTGTTTGGTCCGCTGATGAGAGCGAGGTTCCTTAGCCTGCGCAATAGCCCCATTGTTGTCACAATAGAGGTCTATCGGGTCTGCTATGCTAGGAACCACACCAAACTCTGTAATGAACTTCTGGATCCAAACAGCCTCTTTTGCCGCCTCTGACGCGGCAATATACTCGGCCTCTGTTGTAGAATCTGCGACTGTGTCCTACTTCGAACTCTTCCAGCTCACAGCGCCACCATTTAGGCAAAATACATACCCTGACTGCGATCTATAGTCATCCCTGTCTGTTTGGAAGCTTGCGTCACTGTAACCCTTTACAGCTAGCTCCTCATCGCCTCCAAATATCAAGAAATATTCTTTCGTCCTTCTTAAGTACTTAAGAATATTCTTGACAGCAGTCCAGTGACTTTCACCTGGATCTGACTGGTACCTGCTCGTCATGCTCAAGCATACGAGACATCTGGACGAGTACAAAGCATGGCGTATATGATAGACCCTATAGCGGATGCATAAGGGATCTGATCCATACGGTTTCTCTCCTCCGTAGAAGAGGGACATTGAGTCTTTGAAAGACTCACACCATGTGACATCGGCAGAAATCCCTTCTTGGAATTCTGCATGGCAAAACGATTAAGCACCTTGTCAATATATGTACTCTGACTCAAGCCAAGCAATCTCTTAGATCTATCTCTATAGATCTTAATGCCTAGGATATAGGCTGCTTCACCTAAGTCCTTCATTGAGAAGCAATTCCCAAGCCACATCTTCACAGACTGTAGTGAAGGGATATCATTCCCAATGAGGAGTATGTCATCTACATACAAGATCAGGAAGATAACTGTGCTCCCACTAACCCTATTGTAGACACAAGGTTCATCTTCATTCTTGATGAAACCAAACGCTTTGATTGCATCATCGAATCGAAGATTCTAGCTTCGAGAAACTTGCATTAGCCCATAAATGGACCTTTGTAACTTACATACCTTTCCAACATGCTCTGGATCTACAAAACCCTCAGGTTGTGTCATGTACACATCCTCGAGTAGATTCCCATTTAGGAATGCGGTTTTGACATCCATCTGCTAGATCTCGTAATCATGGTAAGCTGCAATAGCAAGCATGATCTGAATAGACTTAAACATCGCCACTGGTGAAAAAGTTTCATCATAGTCGATACCATGAATCTGCTTGAAACCTTTAGCTACCAATCACCCTTTATAGGTATGCATAAGACCATCCATATCAGTCTTTCTTTTAAAGACCCACTTACACCCAATGGGTTTAATCCCCTCAGGTGGATCGACCAAAGTCCATACTTGGTTAGTGTACATGGATTCCATTTCGGACCTCATGGCTTCTAGCCATTTCTCATAATATGGGTTCATCATAGATTCTTGATAGGATATAGGCTCGTTTAACTCAAGAAGCGTAACGTCATCATGGTCAGACAAGAGAAATGAGTATCTCTCAGGCTAACGATGTATCCTATCAGATCTGCGAAGAGGTTGGTCTACTTGAACAGCTTGTTGTTTCACAACTTCTTGTGCAACAATCTCATGATCCACAACACCTTGTGGTGCTTGTTCAATGTCCATCAAGGCCTCAATACCATTTGCATCTTGAACTTCTTCAAAATGGATTTTACTCCCACTAATTCTTCTAGAAATAAACTCTCTTTCTAGAAAAATGTCATTTCTAGCGACAAACACTTTGCCTAGTGTGGGATTGTAGAAGTAATATCCCTTCGTTTCCTTGGGATATCCTACAAAATAGCACTTGTCAGATTTGGGTCCTAGTTTATCTGAGACTTGACGTCGAACGTAAGCCTCATAACCCCAAATCTTCATAAAAGACATCGTGGGACTCCTCCCAGTCCATATCGTATATGGTGTCTTTATAACAGCATTTGATGGAGCTCGATTAAGTGTGAAAAGAGTTGTCTCTAGAGCGAAACCCCAGATGGAAGTAGAAAGATCCGTCTGACTCATCATCGATCGTACCATATCTAATAGAGTACGATTTCTCCGCTCAGACACACCATTCCACTGTTGTGTTCCAGGTGGAGTGAGTTGGGATATGATCCCACACTCTGCTAAATAGTCACGAAACTCTTGGCTAAGGTATTCACCACCTCGATCTGATCGAAGTATCTTAATACTTTTGCCAAGTTGATTTTGTACTTCACTCTTGAATTCTTTGAACTTTTCAAAGGATTCTGACTTGTGTCTCATAAGATACACATAGTCATATCTACTGATATCATCAGTGAAAGTGATGAAGTATTGATAGTCTCCTCTAGCTGCGACATTGAAAGGCCCACATACATCAGTATGTATGAATCCTAACAACTCTGTCGCTCTTTCGCCGTGTCCACTAAATGGAGTCTTGGTTATCTTGCCTAAAAGACAAGATTCACATGTCTCATATGATTCAAAATCAAATGAGTCCAGTAATCCATCCTTATGGAGCTGGAATATGCGACTCTCATTTATATGTCCTAAGCGACAATGCCAGAGATATGCTTGGTTCAAATCATTTGGTTTGAACCATTTGGTATTTATGTTATAGATTGGGTTATCTAGATCTAGAAGATAGAGTCCATTTATCAATGGTGCATTACAATAGAACATATCATTTAGCATTATAGAACAACATTTGTTTTTTATGGTAAATAAAAACCCTTTCTTGTCCAAACAAGATACTGAAATAATGTTCTTAGTTAATGCAGGTACATAAAAGCACTCTTCTAGTTCTAGGATAAGCCCAGTGGGCAAAGACAAGAAATATGTTCCTACAGCAATAGCAGCAACTCTTGCTCCGTTGCCTACTTGTAGGTCCACTTCGCCCTTGGTCAATGATCTAGCTCTTTGAAGGCCCTGCACATTAGTACAAATGTGAGAAGCACATCCGGTATCTAATACCCAAGAAGAAGAGATAGATAAATTGACTTCTATAACAAAAATACCTGAGGCAGAAGTCTCACTTCTTTTCTTCTTTGCTTCCTCCAGGTAGAGTTTACAATTCCTCTTCCAATGTCCAGTATCACCACAATGGAAGCAGGTCCCTTCCTTAGGCACTTTGCCTTTGGCTTTGGATGTAGTAGAATTGGCTTGCCTTTGGCTTGGGTCTTACCCTTGCCTTTAGGCTTCTATTTGTCATTGCCTTTGTTAACCATCAGTACATTACTGGTCTTGGCTTTCTTGAGATTGGGCTCAGTAGTTCTCAACATGCTGAGCATCTCAGGTAAAGGCTTATCAATTTCATTCATGTTGTAGTTCATGACAAATTGATTATAACCCTCCGGCAACGATTGCAGGATAAGGTCTGTTATCAATTCTTGGCCCAGTGGGAATCCTAGTCTTTCAAGGTTCTCCACATACCCAATCATCTTGAGTATGTGAGTTCCTACAGGAGTTCGCTCTTGCATCTTGCATGCAAATAGGGCTTTGGACACCTCAAAGCGCTCGTGCCTAGCTTGCCCTTGATATAGTTGTTTTAGATGCTCAACCATATCATGTGCATTCATGTTCTCGTGTTGCTTCTGAAGCTCAGAGTTCATGGTGGCAAGCATTAGGCATGATACATCCAATGCATCATCCTGATGCTTCTTGTAAGCATCTTTTTCAGCACGGGTGGCGATAGCGACGGGTGCTTCTGGAAGGGGTTGCTCTAGAACGTACAGTTTACGTTCTTGTTTGAGGACTATCCTCAAGTTCTTGTACCAGTCCAGGAAATTAACTCCGTTGAGCTTGTCCTTCTCAAGGACAGATCGCAGAGAGAGAGTGTTCGACGTATTAGACGACATGGTGATCTACAACAACACAACATGCAGAAATAAGTATCTTATCTAGATCATTTAATTAGGCCTTTAATTAAATGATGCTCCCACTAAATCGTAGAGCTTTTGTAGGGGCTAGTCATAGATGTAGGCAAACTTACTTTGCTCACACTACTAGCTCCAAACCAAACAGCGACTACATTTATGTGGGACAAGATCCAAATTATACTTCATCTTGAGTTAGCTTTGGCTAATCGCCCAAGACTCGGTATAATTAGGTAGGTAATATTTTACCAATTATATCGTATGCAACTCTTGAAAAGGGTTATGATTCACATTACACATTATCTTGAGTTAGCTTTGGCTAATCGCCCAAGACTTAGTATAACTTTCCTCTTACCCAATTTTCTCAACTTTTGGGATATGCCTCTAAGTTTCTCAATCCGATTGAGGTGACTTAGTTAAGTCTCACCCAAGGTTCGATAGCGGGACATCACAATTGTCCTCTAGCACTCTACCAAGATAAAATGCGTTGCTTTGCTTTGGCAAACCCAACAATAAATGATCAAGGTAGTTTATGAGTACCGAACCTTGGTAGGCATATTGAGTTGACTTAATTAAGATTAACGACTAAGCATGCATCATATACACACACATAGCATATATCAATATATATAAGCAAGAAAATGTGACATGGTTATGGCCAATTTACTATGATCTTCTCAAGCCAATGAGAAGATCAATGGTCAACCTAAGGATAACTTCTTCTCCAAGAGCATTCACCGGTCATCATGTATGGTTGGCATCCTCCTTGTAACTTCATTCTTCAATGGACACTCCATTCCTCTTTTGTACATTACAATGTATGAAAACTCGAGTTACATTCGAGTCTAAATCTAATTTTACAATTAAGAAAAATAGATACAAGGCACGACACGCAGGCCGTATTATGAATTACAACATGCACACACACATTCATCCAATCACATTGGGGTTGAGGCCATAACCATTCACCATGTCATCAATCATACACAATAGATCTAGGACATCAATTTCATTATGAGTGCAATATAAAAATCGCTCAAGAGTAAAAACTCCGATGGTGCATTCTTGCGACAAAAAATGCACAATCTGTTCACAACAGATTGACGCAACTTCATCAACATTAACACCAAAGGTTATAATATTTTGTCAAGAGCAATCAGACTATAGCACGCTATCATATGAATGATGATGTTATAGCCTTTTAGTTTGATCAACACAAACTTTTGCGTAATGACAAAATATTCACACTATTATATGCAACCCATAAAGAAAAAAAATTTGTCCTACTTCTATATCACATATAAAAGTGCATAAAACTTCATACGATCTTTCGCAAGTGGCTCTGATACCACTGTTGGGATCTTCAGGCGACATAAACACAAAAACGCAGCGGAAACAAGATCCCTCGAACGATCCATGCGAAAGAAAAACTCGTACGAAATCATCTATCTAATAAATCTATCTAAAGCGTATACCTTTGGAGCGTGCCCTTACGTTTATCCCGCTCGTCCAAGCACCGCCGGATCTCTTACACGTTCAAGTGTCCGTGCCTCTATTCGTATCCACACGAACACGATATCTCTACTTCGGAGAAGAACTACCTTAGTTGTGCTAGCAACTTGAGATAGTTCACAAAACACCAAGAACCCAAGATGTGGGTTTCGGCCAAGATGGAGAAGAGAAGGAAGAGGGGAAAGAAAATGACAAGTTGTCATCCAAATGACAAGGGAAAAACTCTTTTATACTCATATCATGAGGAGTTTTTACCTTTTAAACTTCCCTTCATTAAACATTTTAATGTAACTCTCTAACTTTTCATGTAACACTCTAATGGTGAGAAACTCTCCATCTTCCTCTCTTATTAATTCATTAAACATTTTAATGAATTAATATTTCATCCAAATGTGGTTGAGTCTAATCTAAATGAGTTTAACTCAAATTAGATCTCAATCCATAATCCAATTGGATTCACTTGAGTCTAACTCAATTAATCCAATTCTAATTAAATCTTAGTCAAATCAAGATCAATTAATCTCCGAAGCATCGTGTCCTTAGTGTGTGACCCAATAGGCTCTCGTAACGTTGGCAATGTGTCTAAACCAATTTAGACACAAAAGCAATGAGCGGCATCTAGCAATGCATCAATGCTACCCAAGTAACAAGAAAGTCGAGATCCTACTTAACCTCCGTGACTATGGCAATGTATGACCTTATCCTTCTATCCTTGATATCTAGATTGACAAATGAGGCATAGACCGTGTCATCCTCAATCAATCTGGTGTTTCCTGATCCCCGAGTAGACTCACTCAAATAATTGAGCTCAATATCTCATATTGACTCATTCGAGCATGGCCATGCGTTTTAGCAGTCCTACTCGATCAAGGGGCCCACAGATATCACTCTCGTCATATGGGAGGGATAGATCCATCTACATCACTCACATCCCTCCGCATAATTCATTACATACCCAATGATCGCCTTTATAGTCCACCCTGTTACGGGTGACGTTTGACGATACCAAAGTACATAACTCCTTATGTAGGGAACCGTAGTGACTTCAGGTTTAAGGACTATTCATACCAATAGTCACATGAGAAAGTTCATGACACTCATATAACAATCTATGAAACTTTCTCATGGCTGGTCATTCAGTACACATTCTCCAATGTATACCCATGTGTCAACTTGATATCACATATCCATGACTTGTGAGCTCAAGTCATCGGTTGACCTACATGCTAGTCTCCATGTATTAATATTATCCTTGAATATTAATACTTGATTAGGAATGGTTTAGAGTAGTATTCTCTACATCATCTCACTATCGATTCAACCAATCGATATAATGTAGATAAGAACCTACTACCCAAGGACATTATTATACTTAGTTATTTGGCACAAATACAAAGTAAGTATAATAACCAAACATGTCTTTATTAATAATAGAATATGATACAAAATGTCTCTAGTCAATCATCATATAATTAGCTCTAGGGCTCCTACTAACAGTTGTGAAGAGTTGGGAGTAAAGATGGGTGGAAAAAAGATAGTAGTGAGGTGCACTTTGTACACATGACCACATTTCATGTGAATATTACATTATTTATCTGTGGAGATTGAACAATCAATTCATGGTTACTAAATTTCAATATATTAATTTTATGTTAGTTGTATTAAATTAGATACTAACAAAAGTCATGCTAATTTGAGTAAAAGCCCCTTAAATTTGTACTAGTTGATATATCGACACTTCATTATTTATATACTAAAATAAATAAATAAAAGTTTGCCCTTATTTGGAGTCAATTAGGCCAAAATCTAGGAAGCGTTCAGTGTGAAGGATCCTTAGTAACTGTAAGATCCACAGAATTTTATATCTAAAGTTTCAGTTTTAAAAAGCTATATTATTGCCCTGGGGCTATGGTGCACTACAAAAATAATAGGGTATTGCGACGGACGTAATCCGTCGCTATTCCGTCGTAAAACCCTAATAGCGACGGATTAGCGACGGAGTTGGCGCCGTCGATTGAAAACCCGTCACCGAGCTAAGATAGCGACGGAGAGGAAAAACTCCGTCGCTAGATTAGCAACGGATATATAAACCCGTCGCAAACATCGATAAAATTAGGTAACATGGCCGGGGGATTTCGTAGTGACGGATGGTCAAATATCCGTCGCAAATCAATCGGGGTAGTGACGGATATGGTCAAACTCCGTCGTTAATATATCATAATAATGATGGATTCGGTCTTACGACGTCGCTAATCGATCCTTATAGCGACGGAAAAGTCAAAAATCCGTCGCAATTTGCGACGGATTTTTAAAAATATCCGTCGCTAAACCTGAAAATTTTGGCAGCCAATATCTATTTCTTCCACTTCCCATATATACATCAATAATATATAACTGATCCAAACAAATATGAAACAATAATAGATATATCAACATCCAAACATTCACAACAATCCAAATATTCATTTACAAGCCAATCCAATCCAATCCAATCCAATCCAAACATTCATTTCCAAATGTTTCCATCCAAACATTCTCAACAATCAAAAGAAATCCAAACATTAACATCCAAACATCCACTATCCAATTCAAACTGGCAAACCCAAACTTATACAATCCAAACACTTGAAACAAGAGTAAACATCTAAATTTTCCAATGGTTAATCCAATCCAAACAAGAGAAAATATCCAAATGTATACATCAAAAGAAGCTAGACAAAATTCAAACTATACAAAAAGAAGTATATACACCAAAAGTTGGAGTCAGTAGAGAAACATTACGTACATGAATATCAGAGTGAATAAAGGAGGGAAACGAAAAAAATTCCTGCAAAATAGAAGATAAAAAAAAGTTAAATAGAATTAATATCTAAATATAACTCTAATAATATTAAATTTGTAAATGAAAATTAACAAATAAGAAACAATTTGGGAATAATATTGAATATGCATACCTTTCAAGCAGGGGAAGAAATCTGAATTCAACTCTGATGATGTGCAATCTGTAAACAGAAATGAAGTAATAAGAAGGCAATCATTATGAATATAATAACTCAATCTATTATTACTGAAAAAATATAGAGAAAAAAGAGAACATACCACTAAAATATCTCTACTCCTGTCTGGTATCATCAGGATCCTATGTCTCCTGAGACTCAAAACGAGGGACGGGAGGGGCGGGAGGGACTGGCATCTATGTCATCGGCGATAAGGTCGATGCAAAAGCTTGCATGTGTCTTATTACCTCCTCAGTGCGTGTCTGGCGAGTCCGCAACTCTCTCAACTCAGCATCCCTCGCTGCGTCCCTCTGAGCCCACTCTGCATCCCTCCCAGCCCACGTCGACTCCATCGACGTGATCCGAGTCCGCAGGGCATCATTTTCCTCCCGCAATTGACGAACCTCACTAGAGGTAGAGGAGGAGGATGCTGGACGCCCCCTAACCCCTGGAACTCTCATCTGATCATATGTAATCTTTGCCTGAGAGCCCAGGCCGTATAGGGCGGTCTTCCTCTTCCCACCGACGACATCAAAATAAATCCGATTCACATCGTCGGTGGAAAGAGGATGTGCATCCTCCCCCTCTGCAGCAGGCTGAGACGCCTGTGCCTCAGCAACTCTAGTGGTCATTGCTTCCTGTGAAATAAAAATTTAATTAGTCTATATAAAATGTTAAAACAAATAAAATATAAGTAATATACTTACATTGATTGCTAGGGAGCAACGATCGACAAAAGACCCATCTTTTTTCTTGTGGGTCTTGGTGAATAACTCCCAACTAGTGTGAGGTCTCTCTAGCTCAGCAGCCTGTAAACACAAAATATAATGTTTAAACATATCCAAAAAACCATACTAAATGCATTTAATAACCTAAATAAAAACTACTTACCAAATCACTGGCATGCTGGACAATGGAATGAGATCCAGCAGTGTGCTTCGTGGATCCCGTGCTGGGGCCAGCAAGCTCTGAATTGTGATTGGCTCGAGCAATCGCAGATTCTCTTGCCAGTGCTGGCCATCCCAGACAGCTCGCCATGCTGCCCAAATCGTCTCAGGGACCTCTGTAGGCTATTAGCCTTCTTTCTCCATTTGTAGACCATGTCTCTGTACAATTTGGAGCAGTAGGCATTCCACGTCCTCTTGAATTGCTCCTCTGCACCCTCCTCCCAGGTGTACCTTTTCTGAAAAAAAATATGGTTATTATCAAAAAAGTTATAACATCAAATTAAATATACATCTAAACTACTTACTAAAAACTCCCCGTAATAGAATGATTTCAAATCATTCTCAATGTGGTCCCATGTCGTCGAAGTAGACAATCTTTCTTTAAATTTTTTGGTAATATAGGAAGACACCTGATAGCCATCTGGTATAAAACTGTAGAAAAAAATTAGATATATTAGCAAATTTTGATCTAAAATATATAAGAAGAATAGATATACCTGTCACCGACGACCGTAAGTGTAATCCGATGATCACGGGGTGCAGACATGGTACCTGAACATACACAAAGTTTAGGCAGATAAGAAGAATAGGTAAAACAAAATTCAGTAATCAAGCATGCAAATGGAAACATGCAAATTAAGACAATGTAAATAAAGAAAGCAAAGGGATAATCAAGCATCGTAGTTAATGTTCAATACAAGCAGAACGATCTAAATTAATAACTCATCTTAATACAAACTCTGATTAGTTAATGTTCAATACATCTAACTCATCCTAATCTGATGGAACATAATTAACATGCAAGTTTTCATCGCTTGAATCCGTTGATACATCGACCTTCTCACTGCTAGATATTTCACCATCATCAATTTCCTCGTAAGAGACATTCTCATCTATAAGTAATTGAGATGCTGATTGTATTTCTGAATCAACGAAGTTGATTATAACTTCTTCATTTTGATAAGCATCGGAGTTTTGGACAGTGATCGTATTTGGCATTTCAATGGTTGACCTAGGCTTCATTTGACATACAGCAAGTCATTCACTAGGTCGTCTTCTCTTAGTTGGGTACTCCAGATAAAATACTTGACCAGTTTGCACCGCAAAAATGAAAGGTTCGAACTTGTTGAATCTTTTACTTGAATTAACCTCAACTAAATTGTATAACTGATGTTTCCTGGTGCCCGTCCTTGGAGTTGGATCATACCAAGAACACCTGAATAATACACATCTTTTGAACTTCGATAATTTCCTCTAGCTTGCCATAATAGTCAAATTCAGTATCATTGTTGTTTGTTGATCCTTTGACACTGATGCCAGAATTATACGTTAGCATCCCTGAATCACGTTGGCTCACATAAAATCTGTATCCATTCACGTAATAACCCGAATAGACTGTCACAGTACGAAGAGGTCCAAATGCGAGATTTTTAATTCTTTCGTCTTCTACATTTGAAATTCTGTCATCATTGACCTATAATAGTGGTGGTTGATCAAATTAGATTAATAAGTAATCAAGAATTGTTAACAAAAAAATACATATTAACTCACTTACATATATTTGAAACCAAAATGCAAATTCTTCTTCTATCTTTTGATCTACCTCATTTGCACTTATTGATGGATTTTGAATGTACAACTGTTGTTAGTATAACCTGCCATATAAGTTTATTTGATATCATACCAAAAATTTGATTATATCATTTGATATTAATTTCATTACAACAAGAGATAATACCTTAGGTATGGTTTGACATCTTCACAGTTTAAGAGGATATATGTCCTGGCGGCATGATATTCTTGGTCATTTAACCGTCTAGATAGAGTTGAACCCATTGCTCTTCCAGGATACATGAAAATAGAAAGAATGTCTGGGTCAACTGATAGAATGTCATCTTGATTACGTGGACACTTTCGATGTATGATTTTCACATTTTCAGCAAAGTAATAGGAGCAAAATGAACTTACTTCTTCAACCAGATATGCATTACATATTGATCCCTCAACTCTTGCTTTGTTACGCACATTATTCTTTAATTTTCTAAGAAACCTTTCAAACAGATACATCCATCTGTATTATACAGGACCACCAATCTGTGCCTCGCTAGGTAAATGAATAGGCAAATGCTCCATTGAATCAAAAAAGCTTGGTGGAAATATTCGCTCAAGCTTACATAGTATTAAAGGAATCTCTGTCTGAAGGCGTAACATATCTGCTACCGTAACAACTCTGGAAGTCAGATTTTTGAAAAAAAAGGCTTAATTCTATAAGTGCTTGTCAAACATTATTAGGAAGTAATTCTTGGAAAGCTATTGGAATTAATCTTTGCATAAATACATGACTCTTCATTCCAACCATTTTAAATCTATTCGTATCCACACAACGAGACATATTAAAGGCATATCCATCTGGGAATTTTATGTTTTTCAACCAAGAACACAATGCTTGCTTACTTTCTTTGTCCAATGTATAACAAGCCTTCGGATATTTACCAGTTGTTTCATTCTGATGCAACTCAGGCCTGCTCACTAATTGTTTTAATTCTTCACGAGATTTTGTTGTATCTTTTGTTTTCCCATGCACATTTAAGACAGTATTAATGATGTTATCAAAGAAATTTTTCTCAATATGCATCACATCCAAATTATGACGAATGAGTAAATATTTCCAATATGGAAGCTCCTAAAAAATACTTCTTTTCCTCCAACCACATTTGTTTACTCTAACAATATACTTGTTGATATCATCTAATCCATCCTGATATACTGGTAGAAATCCATAACTATCAATTTCATTTAACACTTCTTCGCCTGACATCCCAACTGGAGGTAGCTTCCTAACTACTTCATTTCTTTTGCGGCAATTTACCAAAAGGCGTACGTAACAATTGGAAATTACCAAAAGGCGTCCCATGGTTTGTATTTTATCAAAGGGCGCAACCCTTTAAGTGAACTTCCTCTTATAACCCTCCTGCTATGTACTGCCTTTCTCTTTCTCTCTCAGTAACAAATTCTGAGACGTCTGCACATGCAACGTGACTTGATTACTGACTTTTATTTTAAAATAATATATTATGGAATCAGCGCTAAATTAAAAAACGTAAGGTAAAAATTGAAAAAATATTTTACTTAAAAAATTTCTCATCCAACGTGATTTAAAAATATAAATAAATAATTTTTATATTTGATTAATAGAAATTAATATATTAAATAATATTTAATAAATATATTAATGTATAAAAAAATTTTTGAAAAAAACTGACCGTGGGCCTGAAATAAAAATATTTCAGGCCCAACGTGGCATGAAATTTTTTATTTCAGACCCAGCGTGGCCTGAAATTTTTTATGGAGTTTACACCAGGTATGTATATATATATATATATATCGTGCTAAAGAAAATTAATAAAAAAACATCCCTAATGATTTTTACGGAGTTTATACCAGGTATGTATATATATATATATATATATATATATATATATATATATATATATATATATATATATATATATATATATATCGTGCTAAAGAAAATTAATAAAAACATCCCTAATGATTCATATTCTCAACAGAACACTCCATTTTTAAATTTATTAAAATAACATCCCATGGATAATCCGAAATACCCCATAGATTTGAAAGATAAATTATTCTAAAAGCATGAATAATTTGATGAAGTTGTATTATTTTAGTAAAGTTTTAATAAAATTTATTTAAAGTTCGATTAGAGAGAAATATTTCAGATATTATGATTAAGGTCATAAATTTAAAAAAAATAGTGGCTTTTTAACAATACTAATAATAAATATGATGTTTTAATATAATGGATTTCAACTATTGTCCAAAGGTCTATCCTTTGGCTCAAGCACAGCGAATCGATAAAAGGTATGATTTTCATACGCATGATTTTCATGTTGAACAATTTTACCATTAATAAAATTTCATCCTGGGACATGTTGAAATCTATTGATTTCAGGCCCAGCGTGGGCCTGAAATTTTTTATTTCAGGCCCGATGTGGACTCAAATTTTTTTTCTATTTTAAAAATTATTAATATATAAAAAAAACATATCAAAACACTTAATTTCAAATTCAAACGCAGGGTCTGAAGTCAAATAACTTCAGATCCTATAAATAATTAATTTAATAAATAATAATAAAATATAAAATAATATTTTTAAAATTAAAAACATTTCAGTGCCCTTGGGCCTGAAGTCTGATGACTTCAGGCCCTCCATCATTAAATATAAAAAAAATTATAAAAAGTTATAATATATAATTACACATTATTTATAATTTTTATAAAAAAAGGTATAATATATAATTACATAATAATAAAATGTTATTATAAAGAAATTCAGATATGGGAGGTCCATCAGTGGGTTTTGGTCAAAACCCACTGATATTTCTAAACTACTCCTATTTCATTGGTGATATCTAATATATAGATATTTGGACACCTAAAACATCATCTCCTATCTCTACCCTCTCTATTCATATGGAGTTTTCAGAAATCCAGATATGATATGTCCATCAGTGAGTTTTGGTCAAAACCCACTGATATTTCTAAACTACTATTGCATTGGTGATATAGAGTGTATAGATGTTTGGACACCTAAAACATCTTCTCCTAGGTCAACCATGTTTATTGATATAGGGTTTTCAGAAATCCAGATATAGGAGGTCCATCAGTGGGTTTTGGTCAAAACCCACTGATATGGCTAAATTACTCCTATTGAATTGGTGATATCTAATATATAGATGGTTGGACACCTAAAACATCATCTCCTACCTCTAACCTCTCTATTCATATGGAGTTTTCAGAAATCCAGATATGGGAGGTCCATCAGTGGGTTTTGGTCAAAACCAACTGATATTTCTAAACTACTCCTATTTCATTGGTGATATCTAATATATAGATGTTTGGACACCTAAAACATCATCTCCTACCTCTACCCTCTCTATTCATATGGAGTTTTCAGAAATCCAGATATGATAGGTCCATCAGTGAGTTTTGGTCAAAACCCACTGATATTTCTAAACTACTCCTATTGCATTGGTAATATAGAGTGTATAGATGTTTGGACACCTAAAACATCTTCTCCTAGGTCAACCCTGTCTATTGATATAGGGTTTTCAGAAATCCAGATATGGGAGGTTCATCAGTGGGTTTTGGTCAAAACCCACTGATATGGTTAAATTACTTCTATTGAATTGGTGATATCTAATATATAGATAGTTGGACACCTAAAATATCATCTTCTACCTCTAACCTCTCTATTCATATGGAGTTTTCAGAAATCCAGATATGGGAGGTCCATCAGTGGGTTTTGGTCAAAACCCACTGATATGGCTAAACTACTCCTTGGGCCTGGAGGGTCTGAACAAATCTTGGATAAATGTAAGTAAATTAAATAAAAATATCAATAGTTCTAGTTAGAGTTGAGCTAGGAGATGGTATTTTTGGTGTCTAAACTTCTAATGATTATAAATTATGTTGCAATAGGAGATTTTTAGGTCTATCAGTGGGTTTTGACCAAAACCCACTGATGGACCTCCCATATCTGGATTTCTGAAAACTCCATATGAATAGAGAGGTTAGAGGTAGGAGATGATGTTTTAGGTGTCCAACCATCTATATATTAGATATCACCAATGCAATAGGAGTAATTTAGTCATATCAGTGGGTTTTGACCCTAACCCACTGATGGACCTCCCATATCTGGATTTCTGAAAACCCTATATCAATAGACAAGGTTGACCTAGGAGAAGATGTTTGAGGTGTCCAAACATCTATACACTCTGTATCACCAATGCAATAGGAGTAGTTTAGAAATATCAGTGGGTTTTGACCAAAACTCACTGATGGACCTATCATATCTGGATTTCTGAAAACTCCATATGAATAGAGAGGGTAGAGGTAGGAGATGATGTTTTAGGTGTCCAAACATCTATATATTAGATATCACCAATGAAATAGGAGTAGTTTAGAAATATCAATGGGTTTTGACCAAAACCCACTGATGGACCTCTCATATCTGAATTTCTTTATAATAACATTTTATTATTATGTAATTATATATTATACCTTTTTTATAAAAATTATAAATAATGTGTAATTATATATTATACCTTTTTATAAAATTTTTTATATTTTTTTATATTTAATGATGGAGGGCCTGAAGTCATCAGACTTCAGGCCCAAGGGCACTGAAAATTTTTTAATTTTAAAAATATTATTTTATATTTAATTATTATTAAATTAATTATTTATAGGATCTGAAGTTATTTGACTTCAGACCCTCCTGGGATGACTTCAGGCCCTGCGTTTGAATCTGAAATTAAGTGTTTTGATAGGTTTTTTTATATATTAATATATTTTTAAAATAGAAAAAAAAATTGAGCCCACGTCGGGCCTGAATCAAAAGATTTCAGGCCCAATGTGGGCATGATAATAATATTTCAGGCCCAGCGTGGGCCTGAAATCAATAGATTTCAACATGTCCCAGGATGAAATTTTATTAATGGTAAAATTGTTCAACATGAAAATCATACCTTTTATCGGTTCGTTGTGCTTGAGCCAAAGGATAGACCTTTGGACAATAGTTGAAATCCATTATATTAAAACATCATATTTATTATTTGTATGGTTAAAAAGCCACTATTTTTTTTTAATTTATGACCTTAATCATAATATCTGAAATATTTCTCTCTAATCGAACTTTAAATAAATTTTATTAAAACTTTACTAAAATATTACAACTTCGATCAAATTATTCATCCTATTAGAATAATTTATCTTTCAAGTCTACGGGGTATTTCAGATTATCCATGGGATGTTATTTTAATAAATTTAAAAATGGAGTGTTCTGTTGAGAATATGAATCATTAGGGATGTTTTTATTAATTTTCTTTAGCACGATATATATATATATATATACATACCTGGTGTAAACCCCGTAAAAATCATTAGGGATGTTTTTTTTTATTAATTTTCTTTAGCACGATATATATATATATATACATACCTGGTGTAAACTCCGTAAAAAATTTCAGGCCCACGCTGGGCCTGAAATAAAAAATTTCAGGCCGAGCGTGGGCCTGAAATCAATAGATTTCAGGCCCACGGTCATTTTTTTTCAAAAAAATTTTTATACATTAATATATATATTAAATATTATTTAATATATTAATTTCTATTATTCAAATATAAAAATTATTTATTTATATATTTAAATCACATTGGATGAGAAATTTTTTAAGTGAAATATTTTTTCAATTTTTACCTTACGTTTTTTAATTTAGCGCTGATTCCATAATATATTATTTTAAAATAAAAGTCAGTAATTAAGTCACGTTGCATGTGCAGACGTCTCGGAATTTGTTACTGAGAGAGAAAGAGAAAGACAGTACATAGCAGGAGGGGTATAAGAGGAAGTTCACTTAAGGGGCTGCGCCCTTTAGTAAAATACAAACCATGGGACGCCCTTTGGTAATTTCCAATTGTTACGTACACCTTTTGGTAAATTGCCGTTTCTTTTGAAATGTTTTTTATTTCTTCTGAACGGATGATCAAGAGGTAAAAATTTCCGATGATTATTAAACCAAAAAATCTTGCCACTACAGGGCAAAGAAAATGCATCTGACTGACTCATACAATATGGGCATGCTAACTTTCCAGCTGTGCTCCATCCTGATAACATTGAGTAAGCAGGAAAATCACTAATAGTCCATAACAATGCTGCATGCATTAAAAAGTTTGACTTTGTAGAAATGGCATACCTCTCTGAACCTATATTCCATAAATAATTCAGCTCAGCTATCAAAGTTTGCAAAAAAAAACATCTATGTGTCCTTTTGGATTTTGAGCACCTAGAATTAAAACAGTAAGAAACATGAATTCATCTTTCATGCACATCCATAGTGGTAAGTTGTATGGTGTTAAGATAACAGACCACGATGAATATTGTTGTCCATAACTTCCAAATGGCTGAAATCCATCTGCAGAAAGTCCAAGTCTGACATTACGTGGTTCCATAGCAAAGGAAGAAAATGTTGAATCTAAATGTTTCCATGCAGGGGAATCACAAGGATGATACATAATGTCTCCATAATGTCCATGGTTTTGATGCCAGATCATATGACTTGCTATTGCTGCTGATGCATACAAACGTTGGAGTCTAGCAGTCAAAGGAAAGTAATACATGACTTTGTAAGGAATATTTTTCTTCTTCTTCTGATTTACCATTCGAGCACCATGTTTGTAACGAGGATGATTACAGATTTTGCATTCCATCAACTCATTATCTTGGTTCCAAAAGATCATGCAATTATTGACACAACAATGTATCTTCTCAACTGGCAAACCCAAGTCTCTGATTAGTTTTTTAGTATTGTAGAAACTATCAGTCATGCAGTTATCAGTTGGAAGCAACTCTAACATAAGTTGACATATGTCATCATAACATCGTTCTGAGAAATGATGTTCTGCCTTCATATTCAATAATCTTGTAGTAGTAGATAATTGAGAATGACCTGAAGGAATACCTTCCCATAATTCTCTTTCACTAGCCTTTAACATGTCATACATTTTCTGATCATCAGAAGTAGGTACTTGTTCTACATTTGATTGATCAAAAGCATTCATTGCATCATAAACCATTGATTACATTGCATCAGCAGGATTATATGATGTCTCTGGTCCAATTGAGTTCGATGATGATGCAACAGAAGGCCCACCAAATTCATATACATACGGTACTCCATGACAGTACCAGTTGTAATAATCTGGAACAAACTCATACCTGGCGATATGAGTTTTCACTGTATCTTCATCACGGAAAGCTGTATTTCTACATTTGCGTTGATTACATGGACACTTCAACTCTGTGTCATTTAAACACTCAGGATGACACTTTGCAAAGTTAACAAATTCTTCCACTCCAGCAAAAAATTCATCACGGATAAATCCATTATCTAACCTATTATACATCCATGCCTTGTTCGGATACATTATATCTGAATTCAGATAAGACAATTTAATCAAACCACACATATTATGATCCATATTAAAATTTGATATTGATGTGGTACTAAGAAATTAATCAAATTAATCAAACATGATATAATTAATGAATCAATTATTCTAATTAATCAAATAATTATTCAACAAATTAATCAAATTATTCAAACAATTAATCTATAATTAATCAAACAAGATCTAATTAATGAATCAATTAATCTAATTAATCAAACAATTACTCATCTTAATAATCTAATTATTTAAACAATTAATCTAAAATAAATCAAACATTTGATCAATTAATTATATAATTAATGATTTAACCAAGAAAATTAATAACTAAATTAATTAAATGATAAATTAATTAATTAATTAACTGATTAATTATTCAATTAATCAGTTAATTGAATAATTAATCAGCCACACCAGGGTCGGCGGCCGCAGGAGGTGTCGACCGGCCGCAGCAGGCGGCGCGCCGCCGCGTAGGGGCCGCGACCGGCCGAGCTTGGCCGCGAGGGGCCGCGGGAGGCCGCGCTTGCCCGCACGAGGTCGCGCCGGGCCCGCACGCGCGAGGCCGCGGGAGCCCGCGCGCGGCCGTGCCAAGACGTGGATGCTGGAGAAGACAACGCCGCCACGGAAGCACAAACAAACGAAAAAATACGGGAAATGTGGCTTAGCTCGCATACCTGGGATCAGAGGAGGGTTCGCTGGAGGAGAATCGCCGATCGAGAGAGGAGAACTAGGGTTCGCGTGGCCGCGGGGGAAGGGGGTCGTCGTCTATTTTAAGTAAAATTGCGACGGATTAACTTGTCTGTTGCAGTTTAGCGACGGGTTTGACCAAGTCCGTCGCTATATTGCGGGGTTTGACCCGCCGCTTAAAGCTAGCGACGGATAATTTAAATTATCCGTCGCTATAGCGATGGACTTTGATCATGTCCATTGCTATATTCGGGGGTTTGACTTGGCGCGCTACTCTAGCGACGGATACTATATATCCGTCGCCAATAGCGACAGACTATTAAAAAAATCTGTCGTAATACCCTATTATTTTGGGCAATTTACCAAAGGGCGTATCCAACTATTCGTAATTACCGAAATGAGTACCATGGTTTCTATTATACCAAAGGGCGCATCCCATATAGTGAAGTTACTTTTATACCCCTCCCGCCAAAGAATAACTTTATCAGACACAGTTTCGAGACAACCGAACCACTTTATCAATAAAATATTAATTTGTGGTTCGGATGGGTAGCAGTCGAATTTTTCTCAGCCAATATATATATGTGAAATGATTTGCACAAGTCGAATGATCACGAATGTACGTATATATTGCTTCCTTGCACAACTCGATTCATCACCAAAGCACCTGAGGAAAATAGGTTGTCGAAGGAGAAAAAGGAAGCAACAAAATAGGTTGTCGAAGGAGAAAAAGGAAGCAACAAAATAGGTTGTCGAAGGAGAAAAAGGAAGCAACAGATTGGTAACTAAGAGAAATAGGAATGTACGTATGATTGTCTTCTTTGATATGGTATCAGATATAGTTTTAATCAAGTTAAACTCTTTCTACTATTTTAATTTTGGAGGAGGCTTAGGGTGATATGCATTACATGATATCAGGCCCTGAGAGTGCATGATGTCATTAGATTTCAGGCAATAGGAGAGGCTGTAAAATTTTGTTTCAGGCCCTCGGAGGGACTGAAATAAAAGAAATTCAGGCCCTCCCAGGACCTGGCCTGAATTTATTTTATTTCAGATCCAGGGAGGGGCTGAAATCAAATGATTTCAGGCCCTCCCTGGGCCTGAAATGTAATGATTCAGGCCCGGAGTGGGCCTGAAAGGAAATGATTTCAGGCCCTGCCTGGGCCTGAAATAATTTTATTTCAGGCCCGACCTGGGCCTGAAATAAAATGATTTCAGGCCCTGGTAGGGCCTGAAATCAAATCCCTGGGCCTGAATCAAATGATTTCAGGCCCTCAGGGGCTCCTAGGGCCTTTATTATCAATTTCAAAGTTTGATAAAGTTATATGTAATTTTTTTCAGGGTTGATAATGTTGTTGACGAAATTCTCTCTGAGATATGGAATACTCTTGATGATAATGTGGCTACGGGGAAAGGATTAGAAATAACTAGTAATAATATTCCATTATGTTCCCAGTATGGTGATAATAGCATTACAAGGAATTTGGCAATTGATCTAAATGAAGAAGCAAATAATTTAGAAGATGAGGGTTTGAATTCTTCTACAAGAGTAGTTGAAATATTTCAGCCAACCTGGAGTGGGGAGGAAGAAATTGAAATCCGGAATGCAGAAGAATTTGTACCCAGTACAAGTGTACTAGAATTCCAAGCTGATGATATGCAGGTTGAGCAATATGAATTCCCCCCAGATCAGTACAGTGACCTAGAGGAGGAGTTTCCATTAGCTGAAGATCCATATATTTTGAATTCTCGATTGCTTGCTGGGCCAATTCGAGAGCTAGAGGCAAGAGATGAGCATGAATTTTTTGTGGGGCAGATATTTCCATCTAGAGAAGAATTCAAGAATGCACTTGTTAAACATGCGATGGTTAAGCATATGAGATATAACCCAGTTGACACCCGGAAAAACAGAGTTAAAGCAGTGTGTTTTAACCAACCATGTACATGGAGAGTAGTAGGAAGGGGGGAAGTAGAGTTCACTGTTACAAAATATATAAAGGAACACCAATGTCGAAGTGTTAGGGAAAGTGCTGATCATCATGCATGCTCTTCATCATTTGTTGCTTCTTTTGTTGAAGAGCAATTTCTTCATAATGAACAATACAAACCAAGTATGATTATTTCAGATATTAAAGCTAGATTTGGAGTGACGATATCATACAGAAAAGCATACATAGCTAGGGAGAAAGCATTGAAAAAGGTTGTTGGAGATTATGATGAGGCATACAGAGATCTCCCACAATATCTGCGTGAGTTAAGAGCTAGAGATCCTGAAACTTATGTGGCACTATGCACGAATGGTGACAATCAGTTCCAGAGGTGTTTTTGGGCTTTTGGTGCTTGCCGAAGGGTGTTCAGGTCTTATTTGCGTAGAATTATCGGAATTGATGCGACACACCTAAGAGGAAAGTATCCAGGAGTATTGTTGATTGCAACGGCGATTGATGGTAATGACAATGTTCTCCCAGTTGCCTTTGCAATAGCTGAAGTAGAATGTGGGTCTGCTTGGGAGTGGTTTTTGGATCATACAAAGAGGTTCTTTGCTGTTGATGATCACTCACTCACCATAGTATCAGATAGACATCGGGGCATTATATCAGCAGTCAGAAAAGTATTCACAAACGCGCATCATGCTTTTTGTTGCCACCACATGTCTTGTAATATGGTAACTGATACTGGAAGTAGAGCTGGTGTAGGTTTGTTTTGGGCAGCAGCACGAGCCAACACAACACTTCAATATGATATGATAATGCAGACAATGCTCGAAAAACATCCAGATGCTCATAAGTGGCTTCAGAACATTGACCCTAAAAGGTGGGCAAATGCACACTTTACTGGGAGAAGGTACAGAATGCTTACCACGAATTGTGTGGAGAGCTTGAATGCTTTGTTTAAGTCTACACGTGAGCTTCCCATAAATAGGTTAATTGATAATACAAGAAGAAAGGTAGCTCAATGGTTCTATAACCGTAGAGAGGAAGTTTCCAAATGGCATGTTGCTTTGACACCTCATGCTACAAAAGAAATGGAATCAAGGAGAGAGAAAGCTAGAGCTTATAAGGTTCACCCTTACTCTCAATCAGAAATGGAGGTAGAAACATGGGGCACTTCATACATTGTTGATTTGGAAAAAAACTTTTGTCATTGTGGGGAGTTTCAAATTTCAGGACTCCCTTGCTCACATGCTATAGCTGTAATAGTTCACAGGAATATCGATACACTCCGATATTGTGAGCATTATTTTTATTCTGAAACTTGGAAGTGGGTTTACATGGATCGTATTTACCCTTGTAGAAGCAAGCAGTTTTGGCCTAGTGGAGTAAACAATATTACAGTTCGATGTCCCCGTAGCCTTGTGCAGCCTGGTAGACGAAAGAAGGCACGGATTGAGTCAAGACACAATGGCAAGGTGAAACTTAAATGCAGCCGGTGCAAACAACTTGGCCATAATAAAAGGACATGTAGAATGCCGCCAGGCCCAAGGTCTTGAGTTAATTGGTTTATGAATTGCTGAAATTTTCTGATGGAAGTGTTTATTTTGTAAGGAGGATAACTGAATGTATAGTATTCTTTAAAAAAACCAGTTGTTAATGTTGTGACTTATAGAAGTATTTCAATATTATGATACATTTTACCTTGTGTTATAAGCAGAATATATCAGAATCGAAGTCGTATCATTTGTAAACCCAAAATAATGTTATTTCAGGAACTTGAAGTCCTGAAGTCCTGTGTTTTCTGAAAATCTGTTGTTTAACCCCCTCTGATTTTTGCTTTGTTAAATGAGTGTTGTGTGCCAACTGATACTGTATCAACACAGTTGTGTGCCAACTGAAAAATAGCATATCCTAGCTAAAATACCAATAATTAGGTAAAGTCTGAGAACTGATAATGAGGTTTGAAAAATCCAAATATGCTAGGTCCATCATACAAACCTCCTGATGTGCCAAATTTTGATAATATGAGGTTTTGATGTGAATGGAATTCAATTGTGGTGTGCAATGTGTATTTAGGTACTCTCCTTCTTGTTTATTTTTTAAAAATGTGGTCACAACATGTTCATTTATTTAAAAGATTGGCGTATAAAAATTTAATCATACTGTAAATAATTTTTTTGCAACCAGAGGCGTGGGCCTGAAATGATAGCATTTCAGGCCCAGTGTGGGCCTGAAATAACTCTTTTCAGTCCCAGATAGGGCCTGAAATAATATCATTTCAGGCCCTTCTTGGGCCTGAAATACTAGCATTTCAGGCCCAGTGTGGGCCTGAAATAAATCATTTCAGGCCCCCTCTGGGCCTGAAATAATGTCATTTCAGGTCCACCGTGGGCCTGAAATCAAAATACTTCCCTAAAAAATTATTGATGTAATTGACAACAATTACAATTTAAAGATTACTGATAATGGTTTTTCAGAAATCCATATATGGGAGGTCCATCAGTGGGTTTTGCTCAAAACCCACTGATGGAACTAAACTAGCCCTATAGCTTTTGACAAATTTATAATTTGATGTTTCCGACACCTAAAATACTTTCTAGAACCTCAACCCTACCTACTGATAATGGGATTTTCAGAAATCCAGATATGGGAGGTCCATCAGTGGGTTTTGAGCAAAACCCACTGATGGAACTAAACTAGCCCTATAGCTTTTGACAAATTTATAATTTGATGTTTCCGACACCTAAAATACTTTCTAGAACCTCAACCCTACCTACTGATAATGGGATTTTCAGAAATCCAGATATGGGAGGTCCATCAGTGGGTTTTGAGCAAAACCCACTGATGGACCTCCCATATATGGATTTCTGAAAAACCATTATCAGTAGTTAGGGTTCAGGTTGGAGAATGTAGATTAGGTGTCCGAAACCTCAAATTATAATTTTGTTCAAAGTTATAGGTCTAGTTTAGTTCCATCAGTGGATTTTGCTGACCTCCCATATTTGGATTTCTACAAAACCATTATCAGTAGTTAGGGGTGAGGTTTTGAGAAAGTATTTTAGTAGGGATAAAATATGTAATCCAACTTGGGGGAAGAGGTCAAAATATTATATGGTTAAGGGTGGTCCTCAAATAATATTTAATTCAGGCCCACTGTGGGCCTGAAATGTTTTTATTTCAGGTCCAAGGTGGGCCTGAAATAAATGTATTTCAGGCCCACTATGGGCCTGAAATATCTTTATTTCAGGCCCACCTGGGGCCTGAAATAAAGTTATTTCAGGCCCAACGTGGGCCTGAAATAAAGATATTTCAGGCCCGAGGTGGGCCTGAAATAAAGCTATAGGTTGGAGAAAGTAGGGATGAGGTTGGAGAAAGTATTTTAGGTTGGAGAAAGTATTATCAACAGTTAGGGATGAGGTTGGAGAAAGTATTTTAGGTGTCCATAACCTCAAATTTATATTTTTTCCAAAGCTATAGGTGTAGTTTAGTTCCATCAGTGGGTTTTGCTCAAAACCCACTGATGGTCCTCCCATATCTGGATTTCTGAAAATATATTATCAGTAGTTAGGGTTGACATGCTAGAAACTATTTTAGGTCTCAGAAACCTCAAATTATATATTTGTCAAAAGCTATTGGGCTAGTTTAGTTCCATCAGTGGGTTTTGAGCAAAACCCACTGATGGACCTCCCATATATGGATTTCTGAAAAACCATTATCAGTAGTTAGGGTTCAGGTTGGAGAATGTAGATTAGGTGTCCGAAACCTCAAATTATAATTTTGTTCAAAGTTATAGGTCTAGTTTAGTTCCATCAGTGGATTTTGCTGACCTCCCATATTTGGATTTCTACAAAACCATTATCAGTAGTTAGGGGTGAGGTTTTGAGAAAGTATTTTAGTAGGGATAAAATATGTAATCCAACTTGGGGGAAGAGGTCAAAATATTATATGGTTAAGGGTGGTCCTCAAATAATATTTAATTCAGGCCCACTGTGGGCCTGAAATGTTTTTATTTCAGGTCCAAGGTGGGCCTGAAATAAATGTATTTCAGGCCCACTATGGGCCTGAAATATCTTTATTTCAGGCCCACCTGGGGCCTGAAATAAAGTTATTTCAGGCCCAACGTGGGCCTGAAATAAAGATATTTCAGGCCCGAGGTGGGCCTGAAATAAAGCTATAGGTTGGAGAAAGTAGGGATGAGGTTGGAGAAAGTATTTTAGGTTGGAGAAAGTATTATCAACAGTTAGGGATGAGGTTGGAGAAAGTATTTTAGGTGTCCATAACCTCAAATTTATATTTTTTCCAAAGCTATAGGTGTAGTTTAGTTCCATCAGTGGGTTTTGCTCAAAACCCACTGATGGTCCTCCCATATCTGGATTTCTGAAAATATATTATCAGTAGTTAGGGTTGACATGCTAGAAACTATTTTAGGTCTCAGAAACCTCAAATTATATATTTGTCAAAAGCTATTGGGCTAGTTTAGTTCCATCAGTGGGTTTTGAGCAAAACCCACTGATGGACCTCCCATATATGGATTTCTGAAAATCCATTATCAGTAGTTAGGGATTAGGTTCTAGAAAGTATTTTAGGTGTCAGAAATATCAAATTATAATTTTTTTCCAAACCTATAGGTGTAGTTTAGTTCCATCAGTGGGTTTTGAGCAAAACCCACTGATGGACCTCCCATATCTGGATTTCTGAAAATCCATTATCAGTAGTTAGGGTTGAGGTTCTAGAAAGTATTTTAGGTGTCGGAAACATCAAATTATAATTTTTTCCAAACCTATAGGTGTAGTTTAGTTTCATCAGTGGGTTTTGAGCAAAACCCACTGATGGACCTCCCATATCTTGATTTGTGAAAAAGCATTTTCAACAGTTAGGGATGAGGTTGGAGAAAGTATTTTAGGTGTCCATAACCTCAAATTTATATTTTTTCCAAAGCTATAGGTGCAGTTTAGTTCCATCAGTGGGTTTTGCTCAAAACCCACTGATGGACCTCCCATATCTGGATTTCTGAAAAACCATTATCAACAGTTAGGGATGAGGTTGGAGAAAGTATTTTAGGTGTCCATAACCTCAAATTTATATTTTTTCCAAAGCTATAGGTGTAGTTTAGTTCCATCAGTGAGTTTTGAGCAACACCCACTGATGGACCTCCCATATATGGATTTCTGAAAAACCATTATCAGTAGTTAGGGTTCAGGTTGGAGAATATAGATTAGGTGTCCGAAATTGTGTTTTAGGTGAAAAAACATCCTTTGCTGGTGGACCTGAATAATTTTATTTCAGGCCCAAGGTGGGCCTGAAATAAATTATTCAGGCCCAAGGTGGGCCTGAATAATTTTGTTTCAGGCCCACGGTGGGCCTGAAAGAATTTTATTTCAGGCCCACATTGGGCCTGAATAATTTTATTTCAGGCCCACGGTGGGCCTGAAATAATTTTATTTCAGGCCCAACTTGGGCCTGAATATATCTTATTTCAGGCCCAGCTTCGTTCAATAAAATTAAAAACATAATCAATAAAATTAAAAACATAATAAATAAAATTAAATATATCTGAATTTTAGAGCCTTGAAAAGTAAATATAAATACATAATCAATAAAATGCAAATCCAAAATCTGAAATATATATGATATATTCCAAATTTAGTTTTATTTTTATAAATAAAAATAGATATAACCTAAATTATATTTATAATACATATAAAAAGCGCCTCCTAGGGCCTGAAACCCTTTATATCAGGCCCAGCAGTCACTCATTTGTATAGCAGTCACTGATTTGTTTAGCTCCAGATTTGTTGCGATTTGAAGGTTGCGGGCTTGTCTTGATTGGAGAAGTTGTGGGCGACATCATCGTCATCGCACTAGTCGACTTGTACGTACCCTAATTTTTAGTTTGTCATTTCAGTTCTTGCTTTCACCTAGGGTTAGCGATAGTTTTCTGTAAAAGACTGAATTTGAGGAGGCCCTTTTATGAACGAATTCTAAGTGTCATTTTTGTTTGTGTCAAAATTTTTTGTTTGATGGTTGCAAAGTTCGGTATGGGTCAAAAAAGATCAGATTCAAAGAAAGCTGCTCCCACCAAATCTAAGAAACAGCAAGTCTCTGGGGGAAGTCATGAGAAAAAACAGCTGCCAAAACGAAAAATCAAATTGCCTACCCAGTATTCAAGTTTTGCCAACAGAGGTCGAAGCAAACGAATGAACTGGAAAAGTAGTCTATCCCATTTCAAAAATTTTATTGATTCTGTTCCACCCACACCAGCACAAGAACAGTTGCTTCGAGACACACCCTTTTCTTGGGTCCTCGACCTTCCTACTAGTTCTTGTGTAAGACCCCAAGTTCAGAACATGTTTGATAATTGGGATGAAGAAGAACAGAGCTTTGTAATCCATGGGAAAAATCTGAATTTCACAAAGGTTGATATATCACTTATTCTAGGGCTACCTGACCATGGAGAGATAGTCCAACTTGATTTAAATGAGGCCTCCACGCCACTGTACAAGGAGTATTTTGAAGATTCCAGTTGTTCTGCCCGACATTTGGAGAAACTGCTAATAAAGTCTACATCCAATGACAAGCTGTACTGTCAGTTGTATATACTCTATTTTTTCAGTACAGTGCTATTTTGTGGTACTAGCAGCATACTTGCCATTCCTGCCGTGTCACTTATTGATTGTGTAGATGATTTTGACAATCTACGAAACTATAATTGGTGCAATGCCGTGTACAATTTCATGGCTCCTCAGTTGGGAGCCATTGGAAAGGAGGTGACATTGAGGCATAGAAGACATGTAGGTGATTCAACCCAACCGGCCAAGGCTCCCTTGCTCAAGGGATTTCCAAATATTTTGGCTGTAAGTTATAGTTACTTATACCTTCTGATATAATTTGATGATGGATATAATTTACTGATTATAATGATGTTGCAGGTATGGGTTACTGAACATATTAGTATTGCTACTCCTCAACATCCTCAAAAATTGCCAAGAATACTTCGCTGGACTTGGCCTAAAGCCCACGTTGAGAGTATCAAGAGGATGATAGACCGTGTGGCCACAGATTCAATTATTGTTGATTTAATTCCGTTTGATATAGAGCATGATTTGGTACCTGCCTATTATCCTCCAACTCAACCACTTGAGGTACACTCTGAGGAATTACAGCAAGTACCAGAAGGAAGCCAGGCACCACAAGGAAGGCAACAGGCCTTACAAACGGTAGCCTGCAATATATGTATACAAAAACAAGAACAAATTGAGACCTTACAACACGATTTAAATATAGCACTTAAAAGTTTGGAGGAAGCCACAAGTGAGACAGCAACAGCCATCAGTGCCAAGGATCAAATTATTGCTCAGAAAGAAGCAATCATTGCAGAGAAGGAGTCGCAACTTAAACAAAAGGATGACATCATTGTTGAAAAGGATATAATAATTGGTGACAAAGTTTCGCAGCTTAAACAACAAGAGGAGCAAAATGATAAAAGGATAGCTGTAAGAGAGAAGATCATACTTCAGTGTAACCAAAGAATCAAGAAGCTGTATGAACAATTGCAAAGCAAAGGGACAGATGAAGATGAGCCACTTGCCAAAAAATTAAAAAAAACTCAGTTCACACAAGACTACCAGCCCAAAGGCAAGGGCAAACAAGTTGTTCAGGATGAGGATGAGGATGAAGATGAAGATGATGATGAACATGACGCGGCTCCTGCCCCATCAATCTCAGATACTACAACGCAAACAAATAAATCTGAGACCTCCACACAAACAAACATATCTGAATATCACGCAGCTAAAGCTAAAGAATTTCAAAAGGTCAAAAGCAAAATCTTGAGGAATTCCAGGGCAATTTTTAAGAAGAAGCCTAAAGATTCAGAGATTGCTGAAACATTATTAAAGCTTAGTAAATTAAAGTGAGTTAGTTGCTATTGCATTTGGAAAAATATTGTAAAACAATGATGATTATTGACATTCATTAATAAAATTGAATCTTCAAGCATTTCATTAAGTTGCTTATCTTATTTGCATGTAGGTATGAGTTGAACCCAGTATGGTCCAATGGGACCTTTACATTAGATATACTATCTTTTTTGACAATATTTGATTGGAATGACTACACTACCGGGGATTGCATCAATGCATACTGGACTATTCTTGGAAATGAAGCAAAAGCGTGTAACTCACCATACCAGCCCTCCATATTGTGTGGGGTGGGGTTTGATGTAAGTGAATTACCTACTTAATCATTATTATTTTTTTCTATGATTTAGTCCACTGACACTTACTTTTTAATAACCATAGGATCTTTTTGAGGCGATTCACGCTCACGCTTTTGAACAAACTATTGCTACTGATACGGATAAGCCGATTAGATATATCATATGTCCTCTAAATAATGCAGACGATCATTGGCATCTAATGGTTATTGACCTCGTGGAAGGTTGTATCCATCATTATAATTCTCTCGGCGCCACAGAAGGGTACACTGCTAAATTTGAAAAAACTGTAAGTTTTCTACTTCATAGATATACCTCAACAAAAAGGTTCATACCAATATAATTGTTACTAATGTCATATCTGTGTAGGTGGCGTTTTTCAAAAATATGACCTGGGATTATTACGAGACATGGCATAAAGGATTGCCTGCCATATCTGGGACAGAGTTTACTAAAATTGTTGTACAAGGACCCACCCAATCCAGATCGTAAGAGGATGTTTATTTTTGTTAAAAATAACAATGCATTTCATAGTTGATCTTATAAGATGACAACAATGTCAATATTGGTTTTTCAGGTCGGATTGTGCCTTTTTCATGATGCGGTATGCAGAAAGTCTAGTTTTCCAAAGATCTACAGATTTTAGCCAAAAGGATATGAAAAATTATCGATTTCAAGTGGGCTATAAAATAATGAGAGACAAGTGTTGGAAGCTAAATCTGTAACTAGAGTTTTTGTTCATACTATGCATATGTAATTGTCAGCACAAACATTGTATTTGTAATTATACAATCCATGTACTCCTTCTCAAATCAATGAAACTTTGCTTCGAATCATTGTTTTTGTCTCATATATGATCTGTAATCTGTAAATGTTGTCGAATTTTTTCAGTAATATTGAACCTTGTTTTTGCTAGAATCATTTGAAATGAGGACCACATTGGGCCTGAAACAAAAGCATTTTAGGAAACCCAGTCCTAGGGCCTGAAACAAAATGATTTAGTTGTATAATGTAAGTTTAATGACAAACAATATATGTTTGTAGTTAAAATGTATGTAAACCATTTTGATAATCCACTGGAGCATTGCTTTCGATCCTTGTTATTGTCTAAAACTGTAATCTATAATCTGTCCTCTTGTCGATACTATAAGCAATATTGAACCTTACTTTTCCTCTACCCTAATTTTAAATCACAGCCCACGCTAGGCCTGAAATGAGATGATTTTAGGCCCACTCTGGGCCTGAAATAATATCATTTCAGGCCCAGCGTGGGCCTGAATGAGATGATTTCAGGCCCACGCTGGGCCTGAAATAGAATTATTTCAGGCCCACGATAGAATTATTTCAGGCCCACGCTGGGCCTGAAATAGAATTATTTCAGGCCCAGCGTGGGCCTGAAATAGA
>JAGFNQ010001250.1:41496-95182 GCA_024364735.1 Boesenbergia rotunda
ATGTCCTTTTATTATGACCAAGTTGTTTGCACCGGCTGCATTTTAGTTTGACCTTGCCATTGTGTCTGGACTCTATCCGTGCCTTCTTTCGTCTACCAGGCTGCACAAGGCTACGGGGACATAGAACTGTAATGTCGTTTACTCCAGTAGGCCAAAACTGCTTGCTTCTACAAGGGAAAATACGATCCATGTAAACCCACTTCCAAGTTTCAGAATAAAAAAAATGCTCACAATAAGGAAGTGTATCCATGTTCCTGTAAATGATTACGGCAATAGCATGTGAGCAAGGAAGTCCTGAAATTTGAAACTCCCCACATTGACAAACCTTTTTTTCCAAATCAACAATGTATGAAGTGCCCCATGTTTCTACTTCCATTTCTGATTGAGAGTAAGGGTGAACCTTATAAGCTCTTGCTTTCTCTCTCCTTGAATCCATTTCTTTTGTAGCATTAGGTGTCAAAGCAAGCTGCCATTTGGAGACTTGCTCTCTACGGTTATAGAACCATTGAGCAACTTTTCTTCTTGTATTATCAATTAATCTGTTTATGGGAAGCTCACGTGTAGACTTGAACAAAGCATTTAAGCTCTCCACACAATTCGTGGTAAGCATTCTGTACATTCTCCCTGTAAAGTGTGCATTGCCCACCTTTAGGGTCAATGTGTGAAGCCACTTATGGGCAACTGGGATGTTTTTCAAGCATGTCTGCATTATCATATCATATTGGAGTGTTGTGTTGGCTCGTGCTGCTGCCCAAAACAAACCTACAGCAGCTCTACTCCCAGTATCAGTTACCAAATTACAACACATGTGGTGGCAACAAAAGGCATGATGCGCGTTGGGTAGACTTTTCTAACTGCTGATATAATGCCCCCCGATGTCTATCTGATACTATGGTGATTGAGTGATCATCGACACCAAAGAACCTCTTTGTATGCTCCAAAAACCACCCATGCAGACCCACATTCAACTTCAGCTATTGCGAAGACAACTGGAAGAACATTGTCATTACCATCAATCGTCGTTGCAATCAACATTACTCCCGGAAACTTTCCTCTTAGGTGTGTGGCATTAATTCCGATAAGTCTACGCAAATAAGACCTGAAAACCCTTCGGCAAGCACCAAAACCCCAAAACACCGCTGGAACTGATTGTCACCATTCCTGCATAGTGCCACATACGTTTCAGGATCTCTAGCTCTTAACTCACGCAGATATTGTGGAAGATCTCTATAAGCTTCATCATAATCTCCAACAACCTTTTTCAATGCTTTCTCCCTAGCTATGTATGCTTTTCTGTATGATATGGTCACTCCAAATCTAGCTTTAATATCTGATATAATCATACTTGGTTTGTATTGTTCATTATGAAGAAATTGCTCTTCAACAAAAGAAGCAACAAATGATGAAGAGCATGCATGATGATCAGCACTTTCCCTAACAGTTCCGCATTGGTGCTCCTTTATATATTTTGTAACAGTGAACTCTACTTCCCCCCTTGCTACTACTCTCCATGTACATGGTTGGTTGAAGCACACTGCTTTAACTCTATTTTTTCGGGTGTCAACTGGGTTATATCTCATATGCTTAATCATGACATGTTTGACAAGTGTGGGTTATATCTCATATGCTTAATCATGGCATGTTTGACAAGTGCATTCTTGAATTCTTCTCTAGATGGGAATATCTGCCCCACAAAAAATTCATGCCCATCTCTTGCCTCTAACTCTCCAATTGGCCCAGCAAGCAATCGAGAATTTAAAATATAAGGATCTTCAGCTAATGGAAACTCCTCCTCTAAGTCACTGTACTCATCTGGGGGGAAATCATATTCCTCAATCTGCATATCATCGGCTTGAAATTCTAGTACACTTGTAATGGGTTCTAATTCATTTGCATTCCGGATTTCAATTCCTTCCTCCCCACTCCAAGTTGCCTCAAAGAATTCAACAACTCTTGAAGAAGAATTCAAACCCTCACCTTCTATATTAGTTGCTTCTTCATTTAGATCAATTGCCAAATTCCTTGTAATTTCTGATCCATTCCCCGTGACAGCATTATCATCAAGAGTATTCCATATTTCGGAGATAATTTCGTCAACATCATTATCATCCTGAAAAATAAATTAAAATTACATTAGCAAACTTTGAAAACATAATCAAGGACCTAGGAAGGCCCAACCTCTAACCTTGCTGAAAACCCGGAAATTTCCCACTGAGCTCATCCTCGGCCTGAAATGGAGGTATTCAGGCCCAAACTGGGCCTGAATTGAAGTGATTTCAGGCCCACCCTAGCCCTGCCAATTTTTTATTTCAGGCCCTCCATTGGGCCTGACATGATTTATTTCAGGCCAAGGTAGGCCTGAAATATTTATTTCAGGCCCCGGTGGGCCTGAAATAAAATGATTTCAGGCCCACCGTGGGCCTGAAATGATTTATTCAGGCCCACGTGGGCCTGAAATAATGACTTCAGGCCCACCGTGGGCCTGAAATGATTTATTTCAGGCCCACCCCCTTGTGCCTCCCAGGGCCTGAAATCACAGGCCTGAATTATATTGATTCAGGCCCTCCCAGGCCCTCAAATCCAATGATTTCAGCACCTGTAAGGACCTGAAATCTTTTCATTTCAGGCCCTGGGAGGACCTGAATTTCTTTTTTTTCAGGCCCTAGGTGGACTTGAATTCATTTTTTTCAGCCCCTGCCAATGCCTGAAAATAACATATTTGATTCACTCCTAGGGCCTGAAATCTAATGATATCATGCACTCCTAGGGATTTAACTCCTTTAATTTCTGGCCCTTCTAGGGCCTGATATGGTAATATATCATCCCTAGGTCGAATTCAAGCATTTTTTATCTTCATTTTAACAAATTTCACAGAGCCTTATTATGTAATCATATCACCCTTAGACTCCTCCAAACATACAAATTCTAGTAAGAGTTGATAAGTATAAAACCAGGTCTGATACAATATCAAAGATGACAATCATACGTACATTACTATTTATATTTGTTACCAATCTGTTGCTTGCTTTTTCTCCTTCAACACCTATCTTCCTCAGCTGCCTTGATCAATTGAGTTGTGCAAAGTCGAAATATATACGTACCCTCGTGATGATTCGACTTTTGCAAGTTAGTATTATATATATAGGCTGAGAATATTTCCACTACCTTGCCATCCGAACCACATATTTTTATTTTACTGCAAAAGTGGTTCGGATGTCTCGAAAATGGTAATGGAAAAGGTGTATTGTGGCGCCAAGGGTAGAATAGGAAGTTCACTTAAAGGGCTGCGCCCTTTGGTAAAATAGAAACCATGGGACGCCCTTTGGTAATTTCGTATTGTTACGTACGCCCTTTGGTAAATTGCCCTTTTTTCAATGATATATATAATTTTTTCAATGATATATAATCTATCTTAATTTACGCATATAAATTTTATTTTAATTTCTATTATATCTATTTTGTTTAGTTTTAATCTATAAAATCTATTTATTTATTTATATTTTATACTTTTTTTATTTTTTATTTGTATTTATTTCTATATTTTATATTTATATATTTATATGTTTTATATCCATATATATTTGCTTTATCTTTCTCTCTTTATATATTTATATCTTTATATGTTTTATCTCTATATATATTTGGACCTGAAATAAAAATATTTCAGTCTTAAAGAGAACCTGGAATTTGGTCCTGAAATGAAATGTAATCATTTTTAATAATTTTTTCTTGATATCTAATCTATTTTAATTTACACATATAAATTTTATTTTAATTTCTATTAAATTTATTTTTTATATTTTTAATCTATAAATTTTATTTATTTATTTATATTTCATACTTTCTTTATTTTTTATTTGTATTTATTTTTATGTTATATTTTTATATTTATCTCTTTATATATTTGCTTTATCTTTCTCTCTTTGTATATTATATCTTTATCTTTTATCTTTTTTATTTTTACTTTATTTTTCTCTATATATTTTATATTTTCACGCTCAAAGAGGGCCTGAAATATTTCATTTCAGGCCCTCTTTGGGTTGGAAATAAAAGTATTTTAGCCCTCTTTTGAAATATTTCATGCCCTCTTTGGGCCTGAAATAAAATATTTCAGGCCTAAAGAGGTTCTGAAATAAATTTATTTTAGGCCCTTTTTGATCCTAAAATGAAATTTAATCGATTTTTAATAATTTTTTCGATGATATCTAATCTATCTTAATTTACACATATAAATTTTATTTTAATTTCTAATTTTATATATTTCTAATATATAGAATTCTATGAACTCAATTTTTTTATATATTTTATATATCTTTCCTTATTTTATTTTATATATATTTTTTTATATTTTATATTTTCTATTATATCCTTATTTCAATTATTTATAATTATTTTGAAAAAAATAATTTCGATTTTGAATATTAGAGGGTTTGATATTCTCGAATTTCAGGTCCAACGTGACATTATATTAATTTCATTTTAAAAATATATTTTTAAATTATATAATCATCATTTATTATTTATTTATAGGATATTTTTTAATTATTTCTTAATTTTTTTAAAATCATAGAAAAATATAGTAAATGATTTGGGATAAGTATTGTACAAGACAGAAAGAGATATATAAGGTGAGAGAAAATGATAATACATACGTCCAAATCATAATTTATTATTTTAAATCAAATTATGAAAAGATAGTTTGGAAGTCGAAAAGTAAACTACAAAAGGAGTCATTGACGGAAGGGGTATAAGAGGAATGATCTGATTTTAAAACCACACTTTGATAGAGAACAAATCATAAAATATTTTTTTGATAAATATGAATACTCATATACCTCTTTTTGATAAAATATCATATTTTATTTTATTCATCCATCACCTAAATAGAGCATTAGAGGAAGATAGAGGGAACCATAGCAAAATCTCAAGTTGAGCTTCGGAGTGATTCGAACCAAACTTTTTTTTTTCCATTAATTTTGTCATTTTCTAAAAGAGAAAAAAAAACAATCCGACAAATTCATTTCATTTCGGCCCATGCATGTTTGTGATTTTTCCGAATGGGCCGAACACGTGGACGGTGTTCGCTGTTTTTATCTCCCTAGTGTACATTTCCATTGGCTGACATGGTTGCCCCATGTTTTGGACGATGAGCGTCTCCCCATGCGCGCGACGTGATCATGCACGGCATGAGAGCCGAGGTGACGCATACGTCTCACCGTACGTGTCGCATACTAGACTTCTACACGATTGCCAAAGCACTAAGGCAAGATTATGTTTTTCGTAGTTTTTTTATGCATAAATGCATTCCATTAGCATATAATCATAATACTTAAATTTTATCTTACTAAATGAAATTGTGAATTCTTCCCTATTATAAATTTTTATATTATCATTGATATTTAAATAAAATTTATTATATTGTATTATTACATCTTTATTAATTTTTTTATTAATATACATAACTTTCATGGTTTTTAAAGTTGTCAATTTAATTTCGAAAAAATTTGAAGAATTACTCTTTCATAGATTATTATTTTAGATTTCTTAATTTACTTACTCTCAATACTATGAGGTAGCCATGGAGAGATATAGAGTGGCGGATTTAATTTTTTACCGAAATGATTTTCAAGGTTGTATTTTGAGAAAATTTGAAAAAACTCCCCAACATCAAACTGGGCTTTGCATGCACTCCCCAACCAAAAATTTCTTTGCATGCACTCCCTGATAGGATTGACAAGACAGTTTTATGTGTTATTTTTTGTATCAGTATAAAAGAGTAAAAATTCAGTATAAATCGTAAAGATTTGAGTATAAATTGTTTAAGATTGAGTACTAATTTAAGAAATTTGAGTATTATTTGAAAAAATTTGAGTATATATTGTTTCAGTATATAGTAAAAATTTCAGTATACATTATCAAAATTTAAGTATGAATTGATTTATATTGAGTATTATTTGAAAAAAATTGAATATAAAATTTAGAAATTTGAGTATGTGAGGTTGCATCCACCACATCAAGATTTTCACATGAGGGGTCACCGAAATTTTATACTCAAATTTCTTAAATTAGTACTCAATCTCAAATAATTTATACTCAAATCATTATAATGTATACTAAGTTTTCACTCTTTTATACTCACCACATCAAGATTTTCACATGATAGGTCACCGAAATTTTGTACTTAAATTTCTTAAATTAGTACTCAATCTCAAACAATTTATACTTAAATCTTTACAATGTATACTGAGTTTTCACTCTTTTATACTCAATCCATCAGGGAGTGAATGCAAAGAATTTATCAAGTGGGGAGTGCATGCAAAGGCCAGTTTAGGATTGGGGAGTTTTCTCCAATTAACCGTTGTATTTTTACTATGCATTACTTTTGTTGGAACCAATGGCATCACTAGAAGGGTGAATAGTGCTTGTCTACAAGAAGTAAACATGTAGCTAAAATGCAAATAATAAGCACAAAATAGAACAAATACAACACCCTTGATTTTTATATGAGTTGGAATCTTCGATTTCTAATCTACGGTGATCCAGTCGGGTAAATATTTGGAGTTGATTAGGGGCCCGGTCGGATTGGGTCTGGGTCAGACAAAGTGGGTCGGGTTCAATATCGGATTAGTGCGCTAGATACTAATTTGGCTAAGAGGATCAGGATTCGAAGCAACTTGAGACGGGGCCCAATCAGTGGCACCCGAGCAGACGTACCCGGCCGAGAACTTTAGCGGTCGGGGATCACCGGTCGGGAAAGTTTAGTCGAGATAAAGCAGAAGCGATTTGTCAGATCTCTTCATGAGTGTTCGGTAAGCAATAGGCCTCCCAGGCGGGGTCTCCCGGTCGGGGTCACCCAGAGTGACAGACCTAGGGTGGCCGACCCCGACTGGCCGACGTCGACTGGACGACTGGCTGACCCTGATTGGCCGACCCCGAATGGCCGACTGGCTGACCTCGAGTGGCCGACTGGCCGACCCCGACTGGCCGACTGGCTGACCCCGACTAGCCGACCTCGAGTGGCCGACTGGCCGACCCCGACTAGCCGATTGGTTGACCCCGAGTGGCCGACCCCGACTGGCCGAGTGGCTGACCCCGACTGGCCAACCCCGAGTGCCAGAGTGGCTGACCCACGGTGGCCGACCCAGAGTAACAGGGTGGCCGACCCAGAGTGGCCGACCCAGGGTGGCTGACCCAGGCTGGCCGACCCATAGTGACAGGGTGGCCGACCCAGAGTGGCACAGTGGCTGACCCAGGGTGGCTAACCCAGGGTGGCCGACCCAGAGTGACCCAGGGTGGCCGACCTAGAGTGACAGGGTGGCCGACCCAGAGTGGTCGACCCAGAGTGGCCGAGTGGCCGACCCAAAGTGGCAGAGTGGCTAACCCAGGGTGACCGACCCAGAGTGACAGGGTGGCCGACCCAGGGTGGCCGACCCAGGGTGGCCGACCCAGGGTGGCCGACCCAGGGTGGCCGACCCAGAGTGGCTGACCTAGGGTGACAGACCCAGGGTGGCCGACCCTAGAGTGAGTGAAGGGTCGAAGCAGCAGTAAAGATCAACCGAATTTCTCCATTGTCAGAAGAGGATTTTTGACATACTCATGACCTGATAGAGCCACCAACATTAATGGGGGTCAGAGGGGACGACCTAGACAGACTGTCAGGCGGCTGTGGCAGTCTCACAGAGCAGCTAAGGCTGCCATTAGCTCAGTCTGCCAACTGACCATTCCTTAATGAGACATGACAGCTCTGACAAGGCAGAGAGCTTCCCCTCCCCTATATAAACCCCCCTTGGGGCTCCAAAGAAAGGATTGCTGCCACTTTGCAACCACACCACTAATTTGTGAGCTCCATTTCGGTCTGAGCCGAGTGACTTGAGTCTGAGCCCTATTTGAGCCCGAGTCCAACCCCCGAGCTACAGCAGACCAGGTCATCTTGGTCAGACCAAGTCATCCGAGTGAGAATCGGTCTTCGCTTGTCGACAGGATCAAATTTGGCGCCGTCTGTGGGAATCTGCCTGATCAAAAGACGTTGATGAGTGACTCCAACAGGGTCACTGTTACTCTCTGACAAGAAGACCTTGATCTGCTGATAGCCGTTAAAGTGCAGAAATTGACAGCAGAGCAGAAGACTGTCGCTCGCCTGATTCAGGAGGGTCATTCCGAGACGGCAGCTCGTGTTGACACAGAAGTAGGAGTTCGCCCGGGTGAGAGCCCCTACTTCCATCATGCACTCTTCGACTCGTCTGAGGGTGCGGGACAGTCCGACCCAGTGGAAGTCTCTTCCAGCCAAGCAAGAATCAACAAAGGGAAGACCCCTATCAGCCAAGCCCCGGCTGACCATTCCGGGTTCCCCTTCTCCAGACAAGTTCTGCAAGAACCAGTCCCCAAGCATTTCCGGCTCTTGTCCATTCCAGAATATGAAGGAGCTACAAATCCAGAGGAACACCTGATGAAGTTTGAGAATACAGCTTTGTTGTATCAATACATGGAGGGTATCAAGTGTCGAGCGTTCCTGACCACCCTGGCAGGGCCCACTTAGCGCTGGTTCGACAGAACTCCTTTGTCTCAAAAGGAAAAAAGCATTGGTCGTGTATAGACCCTTCCTTCCATCATATGCTAGCATTCTCATTCCCAGGGCGTTATCCTTGCTCAACTTGACAAGCTCGGAGATAATTTTCCTATTGGTGACTCTAGATACTGATTCCGGCGATATGCTCACATCATAGTGGAAAAGAGTATTGTCAGCAACCTCGACTAGGAAATGATTAGCTCTAACGAAGCACTTCCTTCCGGCAGGGCCGAAATCCGACCGATCTGGACACCTCGAGCCCTTGCTCGACGATTGGAGGCACCGCCAGTGAAGGAGCCTGCTCCTTCGCAGGCTCGGCGATCGTGAGTTGTCGGAGTTCCTCGCTGATCGAAGAGGAGGAGGTCGAATTGGCTGTTGTGGCAGGCGAAGAGACGTCTAGAGCTAGATTTGATCGAGAAAATTCAGGATCGAGCATCGGTCCGAATGACTGCTTACCGGCAAAGGATGCAGCGAAGATACAATCCAGAGGTCATATCCTGGAGTTTCCAGGTCGGCGACCGTGTATGGAAGAGAGTCAAACCGGTCGGGGAGGTGAGCAAGCTGAAGCCCCCAATGGGGAGAACTCTTCCTGGTGATCGAGAAGTTCGGGACGGGAGCCTATTATTTGCAAGATACCCAAGGAAAGACGCTGAGAAGGCCTTGGAGTACAACATACTTAAAATTTTATCGTGAAGAAAGTTGAGTGGAGTGACCCTTGTAATTGTATCACATGAACATGATAGTGAAACTCAAGGCATCTAAAAGGCAGCTCTTGCAGGTTATAAGTGGGCATGCTCCCACGCACCCACCGGACATGGCGCCGATCGGGCGTGGCGTTCCACGTTCGGTCGGGCCCGGTCGGGCGTGGCAGTCCACGCTCGGTCAGGGTAAGCCGGACGGTGTCCAGACTCTTGCTAAGGCAAGTTATAAGTGGGCATGTTCCCACGCACCCACCGGACTCGGCGCCGGCCGAGCGTGGCGCTCCACGTTCGGTCGGGCCCGGTCGGGCGTGGCAGGGTAAGCCGGATGGTGTCCAGACACTTGCTAAGGCAAGTTATAAGTGGGCTATGCTCGGCACTCAGCTTGGCACTCAACCGCTCTACTCGGCACTCAGCTACTCAACCACTCAGCTTGGCACTCAGCCACTCTGCTATGTCATCTGCTTGGCACACCGTCATTCGGCTCTACCACTTGCAAGGCAATTAGTCACTCTACTCAGTTGCTTGCCTGCTCAGCCATTGCTTAGTCGTTTACTCGGCTCTATGCCACATGCGTGGCACCCGCAACCATTTTCTTGATTCGGCAAAAATGCTTAGTGGTTTGCCATACACAGATTTGTCACTCGTCCAACACGATCCAATTGCTTGCATGACATGACTAAATACTCTAGCGGCAACATTCCGAGGGATGAAATACTGATTAACTGGGTAAAATCCAACCCGTGACTTCTGATTGGTTGTTCTTCTATCAAAGGAGATCCATTCCAACCTAATTCCAGGATGGAAAGTACGGGTGAAATAAGTCAAACCACTAGATTTAGTCTAGTTAGTCAGACTCGCGCCTCCTTCGACTAGACTTGAAGGGGAGATATGTGATCCGGGGAGATAAACGCGTGGCAGATGCATTGATGGCTGACTTGATAGGGGACTCGACATTTAAGGATAAAGATCTTGAGGCCGTAATAAGGGTCAGGGGTGCGAAAGTAGGGTTTATCCGACCAGGCAAGCAGCCTAGTCAGTCAGACTTGACGCCTCCTTCGACTAGACTTGAAGGGGAGGCTTGTGATCAGGTCGGGTAAATTTTTGGAGCTGATTAGGGGCCCGGTCGGATTGGGTCTAGGTCAGACAAAGTGGGTCAGGTTCAATATCGGATTAGTGCGCTAGATACTGATTTGGCTAAGAGGATCAGGATTCAAAGCAACTTGAGACGGGGCCCAATCAGTGGCACCCGAGCAGACGTACCCGGTCGAGAACTTTAGCGGTCGGGGATCACCGGTCGGGAAAGTTTAGTTGAGATAAAGCAGAAGTGTTTTATCAGATCTCTTCATGAGTGTTCGGTAAGCAATAGGCCTCCCAGGCGGGGTCTCCCGGTTGGGGTCACCCAGAGTGACAGACCTAGGGTGGCCGACCCTGACTGGCCGACGCCGACTGGCCGACTGGCTGACCCCGACTGGCCGACCCTGAGTGGCCAACTGGCTGACCTCGAGTGGCCGACTGGCCGACCCCGACTGACCGACTGGCTGACCCCGACTAGCCGACCCCGAGTGGGCGACTGGCCGACTGGCTGACCTCGAGTGGCCGACCCCGACTGGCCGACTGGCTGACCCCGAGTGGCCGACCTTGACTGGCCGAGTGGCTGACCCCGAGTGGCCGACCCCGAGTGGCCGAGTGGCTGACCCACGGTGGCCGACCCAGAGTAACAGGGTGGCTGACCCAGAGTGGCCGACCCAGGGTGGCTGACCCAGGCTGGTCGACCCAGGCTGGTCGACCTAGAGTGACAGAGTGGCCGATCCAGAGTGGCACAGTGGCTGACCCAGGGTGGCTGACCCAGGGTGGCCGACCCAGAGTGACCCAGAGTGGCTGACCCAGGGTGGCCGACCCAGAGTGGTCGACCCAGAGTGGCCGAGTGGCCGACCCAGAGTGGCTGACCCAGGGTGGCCGACCCAGAGTGACAGGGTGGGCGACCCAGAGTGGCTGACCCGACCTAGAGTGACAGACCTAGGGTGACCGACCCAGAGTGGCCGACCTAGGGTGACAGACCCAGGGTGGCCGACCCTAGAGTGAGTGAAGGGTCGCAGCAGCAGTAAAGATCAACTGAATTTCCCCATTGTCAGAAGAGGATTTTTGACATACTCATGACATGACAGAGCCGCCAACATTAATGGGGGTCAGAGGGGACAACCTAGACAGACTGTCAGGCGGCTGTGGCAGTCTCACAGAGCAGCTAAGGCTACCATTAGTTCAGTCTTCCAACTGACCATTCCTTAATGAGACATAACAGCTCTGACAAGGCAGAGAGATTCCCCTCCCCTATATAAACCCCCCTTGGGGCTCCAAAGAAAGGATTGCTGCCACTTTGCAACCACACCACTAATTTGTGAGCTCCATTTCGGTCCGAGCCGAGTGACTTGAGTCTGAGCCCTATTTGAGCCCGAGTCCGACCCCCGAGCTACAACAGACCGGGTCATTTTGGTCAGACCAAGTCATCCGAGTGAGAACCGGTCTTCGCTTGTCGACAGGATCATACGGTTTAGCATCCTAGCAGTATCATCACTATCATTTATACTTCTCAGATACCTTCCAAAGATTGAGAAACCTCATGCAAACTTATTTTTCAAAGCAATACAAAACAATGACAAAGATAAGAATAAAAATGAATACAATCGAAATAATAAGTGTGCACTAATGAAACTTTTCTTAGAGCACTTTTAGTTGCTTTGGATTTGCCACCTAATTAGATCTTGAATGCAACAACACTTTCTCTCAAAACCTCCAAAAATCGACCTTGAAAATCCTTTATGAAATCCTCTTTTATAGGATTCAAATAGTGGTTGAAAATTGCCCAAGAGTCGAATGTTAGTTGATTGATCTAGTCAAAATCAAATGTTACTCTACCCAACAACTTCATCTAGCTATTGAGTTCAAGTTTTCAGTGTGCATTCAAACGGCGAATACAAGATTGAGATGAAGCTTATTGGAGCTATTCACCCTCTAGCTCGTGGATCCTAATAAGTGGTATCAGAGCGAGACTACTCATATCAGACTAATCACTAGAAGAAGCACGGGCAAGAGGAAAGAATAAGAAGCTAAAATTTTGAGCTGTCAATATCAACAAGCCAAAGGACTAATCATCCAAGGAGCTCAACTTCCAATGGATCCTCGGGATGAATTTGGATACGACACTCAAGTACCTTTGCCTTTTAGATTAGGAGGCTTCAATCTTTAAAAATCAAGAATGAAAATTTTCCTTATGATGTACATAGAGCAATGGTTTGATCTAACGGAAGAATTTGAAGCTCCTAAAGATAAAAAGGGAAAACCTCTTCAGAAGATCAAATGGACCGAGGAGCAAGTCAAGAAATCCGAGGTGGCAAAAGGTGATTCGCTCGCCCCCCAGCGCCCCCACCAACCAGTCCCAGGGTCAACACGGAGGAGATAAATCATGGGATCTACTAGCCCAGATGCGATGGCTAGCGTGTGAGGAGGGCGAGCACACTAGCTTTGCCAGGTTTTGACCCCAGACCTCAAGGCAGCAACACACATGGCACATGTACTAACCATCAATCCATCCCATGGGAACATAAATCAAGAAATTCGAAAAAATGATGAACCAGGTAGCAGACAAATTGAACCTGGGATGACCAGCCCGGTCCCACGGAAGTTTCCCACCGGTCACCAGGGTAAATCGGGAAGCACTCGCGGTGGGCAGTCTAGAAGCCCAGTGTCCCAGGGTTTGCACCCCATTTGGAGGAAAAATTCCTACAAAATGCACCGTAGCTGGGGATCGAACCGCGGATGCCTGGGTTAACGACTAGTTATCCTACCGCTGCACCATAGCCCTGGGGGCTATGGTAACCCATATTTTGATTAATTTGTTGCCTAATAATATTTTGTGCAAGATAGGTACATAGAAGATGCCAAGAAACTATGGAACAAGTTAACCAAGCTCCATGAAAATCCATCATTGGCACAAAGTGAAAACGAGCCCAAGGTGGGAGATTCGTTAACACTAGAGCATGATGACTCGAAGGTTAAGAGATGCTCAACATCTAAGATGGAAGATGAAGAAGCATCCACCTCAAGATTTGAGAGGGAGAGCTTATTGACGCCAGAACAAGAAGACCCCTCAATTTCTGATGAAGCCAATGAGGAAGAAGAGTGTTTCACCTCTCTGAAAGGAAATAACTCAACTCTTGGAGGTATAACAATTTTGATTGTTAAAAATAAAAATCATATCATTTTCTTCAAGTGTAGAGAAAATGACACTATAAGAGTAAATGTTCTAACTTAACGAAGAAAAAGACTAAGTTAGCACCCAAGGTGAGGGAGAAATCAAAGGAAGCTGGAACAATGATATAAAATGACAAAGAGCATATTGTATGCTTCTTGTGCAATCAAAAATAACATTATCAAAATTAATGTCCAAAAAAGAGACTTTCAAGTAAGAACAAGCTCAAGTATAGGGGGAGCACCTAAGGCAAGATCAAAGATACAATTAGTTAATAGTATTTCTTTATTTCAAGATAACAAATATGTTAGAAATAGATTTTATCATCTTGGTGCTAATTACCATGAAAATAGAAACTTTCATGAATATAATGAAAAGTTTAAGGTGTTTAATGATAGACCTATGTACCCAATGTAAGGATAAGAACAATCTAGGCAAGAACCCTAAGAAATTTAGACATGTGCCTAGAAATAAAAATGATCAAGGCATTCACGAAGAGTTAAGTATTAATGATTTAGAAATGGGAAATCAAGTTTTGAAGTCAAGACTTGATAAATTAGAAAAGTCCTTAAGAAAATGACAAATAAAGTTAAAGGGTCGAAGAAGAAAAATTTAGGCTTAGATAAACAAGAATCATTTAAGGGCAAGAAAGGTTTGTGACCCAAAGTTAAGGAGAATTTGTCATCGTACCATAGAGTTTTATATAGTTATGAATTTATCTTTAAGTCTAGAAGTCAAGTCAAGATTACAAGAAAAATTGTCTCTGGTGTTGACCTTGAGGAGACTAGTATGATTAAGACTTCTAAGAAGCCTAAGAAAGTAGCCTAAGAAATCTATTAGGAAGGTATTAAGAGAAGTTTTTCCTAGTGAGTATCTAGTACATCTAAGGAGCTCCAATAGCTATTGAGTTTCTGAGAGTGTAATCTCTATACACTAAATGAATATAAGGCATGTCAATCTTAATTAGAAATGTAGTTAACCCAGCCATGGTAAAATTGGTATTTTAGTGCATTTTTAAAGTATTGTGGCATCTTAAAAATGAGAAATTAATTTTTATTCTTGATGAGTTTAAAGTGTGCCAATAAAAAATAAGTTGTTAAGTTGATTAAAAATTGACATCATAGAATAGAATAATGAAGTGTGTCAAGTATGAGTTTTTGGCACATTCGAGGGAGATAGAGTCGCCTATGTAAAATCGAGTATTTAGCATAGTGATTAGTTGATGACACTTAGACAAAAATTTAGATATTTTCTTATGAGTCATAACTACCATTCTTGTGTTCTCTATCAAATGCATGACATCATATCATACATTCATGATACATATTATGTCATGTCATACATGCATCATTCAAGTTATGATAGATTTAGATTTATTTTTTAAAGATATGCAATGTATGTCATACTCATTTACATGTATAAACTTTAAATTTTCTAAAATTATGGACAATGACATTAGTTTCCTAAGTGGCTTAGTTAGAGATGCATGACCTCTTAGTTTAGGAAAAATCTATTTTACATCTCATAAAAAATCATAAGGTAAACTTTTATATGTATTGAGATATATTAGATATAAGTGAGATGTTAGGATAATAAACTAAGTTCAAGATGTAATTGATGTATCAAAATAAGTTTTAGTTTCATCAAACCAAATGGATTTTGTGTTGACTAATCATAGGAAAGCTAATATGCAAGTGATGTGTATGTAGCTCATAGATCATGGATGGAAATTGTGTTTGAAACCATTTCAAAATTATCTTGAAAAACCTTAGTGAAGCCTAATTGCTAATAGAAATTGTCATTCATTAGGTTGATACAACGTTAGAGTGAAACATTGAAATTTTTACAAATTTTCAACTTTGTACAATTCTTTAAAAATAAGATATATTTTTATATAAAACTATTATTTCTTGATAGTATTTGACATAAGTAATGTTTATATGAAATTTTATAATTTTTAAAAAAATCATAGAATTACTTATGTATTTCTGAAATTTGATCTGAAAAATTAAAAATTCAAGTTTTTCAAGCCACCAATCGATTGGTGTAGTTGTATTTTGGCTGAAATGAGTTTATTTCAGTTGGTTAAGTCATCCCTAAATATTGTAACTTTTCTTAACCCTCTGATATGCTTAGATAAGCATTCAAAGGTAATTTTCTAGATGAAAATGAGAAGTGATGTTAAAAAGGGGAAGATGAGGATTTAATGAGAAAGTTTGGATTCATTGTTGAATTTTTAACCTCAAGACTTAAATTTTTAGAAATTCCTAAAGGTTTAGGAACACAAAATCATTATTGGTGTAGTAATAAAAGTTGAAACATGTTTTGAGGGGGAGGTCCACCTTAAAAGCATGAATTGGATATGAAAGGAGGAGATTTGAAGAGTTAAGAAGAAGAATGATAGGTGTATGCTCAAGGTTGATTATTGGAGGTAATGGAATGTGTTATGACCAAAAAAAATTTAGATATTTTCATAATAGTATGATATGTTGGGGCAATCGACCCAAGTATGATCTGGAAGATCATGGGTTTTGATGTGTGTGTCAATATGATTAAGTTAGGATTTGTTGTTGGTCTAATATGTGTATGTGAGTGTGCATATTTGCAGGTACACATAGACTTGGTTGGATGTCTTCAGGTGAAGGGTGGCATGGAGGCAAGCTATTGGCTTGCGTGCACATCCGAGGGATCATGGACAAAGCAGGGACAATGAGCCGAGGGAAGCGGACTTCAAGGCGTACGTGAAGAATAGCATGGAGGCAAGTCGCAGGCTTGTGTGCGTATCCGAGGGACGAGGGCCAAAGTCGAAGAGGGCTTGAAGGCAACAAATCGAGGCTGCTGGAGTAGAGATGATGAACCAAGGGATGCGGACTTCGAGGCATGCATGAAGGGTGGCATGGAGGCAAGCCGAGGGCTTGCGTGCGCATCCGACGGACGAGAGCCGAAGATGAAGAGGGCGTGAAGGCAACAGATCGAGACTACTGATTGAAGAGTCAATCAGGTCGTGAGGGTCCGAGTGTGAGTATTTGTACTTGGGAACTAAGCCGGGAGGGTTCGAGTGCAAAGAGAAATATACTCGAGAAGGGTAACCCTAGGCTTAGGGAAGGACCAGTCGACTGCCCCAGGAGCAGTCGACTGGTGATGGTTGGTGATTCGAACGCTGGGCTTGTAGCATTCAAATCTGAGTGGGACCAGTCGACTGCCCCAGGGGCAGTCGATTGGTAGCAGTCATTTCAGACTCGAGCTCTATTTAAAGGAGCTCGTTTCAGGTTTTTCTTTCTTGGCAAAACCTGCTTGGATAGAGCTGGTTAGTAGCCTTCTTTGCTCAGATAGTGTCTAGAGGTTGTGGAGAGGTTTCTCCACCCACAAGGAGCTACGAGATCTAGCCGGAGGTGCTCCGGGGAATCATCCACCGATGGATTAGGGATCGCCTACCTTACGGGCAGCCGTGGAGTAGGAGTTTTATCTCCAAACCACGTAAATAGGTGTGTTACTTTCGTTAGTTTTGTCTTTACTTAGTATATTCCGCTTGCACACTAACGATTGCAGGAAGAACAAATCAAAGGAAGCTATTCACCCCCCCCCCCTCTAGCTTGGGGTCACGATCTAACATGATATTATTCATTTTGGGCCTAAACCCTCATGGTTTTGCTCTTGGACTTTACCCAAAAGGCCTCATACTAATGGAGATATCTTTCTCTTATAAGCATATTATCTTTCCTATGTGTTTTCAATGTAGGACTATGTTTGCAACCTTACAATCCCAACAATTCCTCCTCAAACAAAGGACCACAGGGCTCCCCTCAAGCGAAAAGTCTTTCCGTTTGATGTCCGATCCTTAACCCACCAAGACTTTCTGCTCATCGGTCCATCGGTCCACCTGACCCACTAGGACTTCATCGCCTAGCCGCAACTAGGACTTCTCTGCTTGGTGTCTGGTCATCTTGATCAAGATACAGGAGCTCACACTTTCTTTGTTCAAGGCTTAACCCACATAGTTAGATCTAAATCATGGCTCTAGCTCGTGCTTCTTCCGACGGTTAGTCCGGTGAAGAGCGACCTTGCTTATTAGACTAAAAGAAATTTAGATATCTCTATAATGGTATGATATTATCCACTTTGGGCTTAAGCCCTTATGGTTTTGCTCTTGGATTCTACCCAAAAGGTCTCATACCAATGGAGATATCTTTCTCTTATAAGCCTATAATCTTTCCCATATGTTTTCAATATGAGACTATGTTTGCAACCTTGCAACCCCAACATAATGTAGGGAACCTCCATTGTGATGTTTAAAGTTTAAGATGAATGGAACTTAAGAAATGATTTTTGGTGTGTACAAAAAGGGGGAGATTTTAGTGCAATCAACCTCAGGTCAAGATTGACCAAGTTAGCCAAACATGGGTTTACTCGCATTTAGATTTCAACATTTGATCAATATATTAGTAAGATATTAAGTAAGTCAAGGTTAATTGACCAAATACTTGACAGTAGGGCTGAGCAATCGGTTTAAAACCGAACCGACCGAACCGATTTAACCGAAACCGAACAAACCGAACTTTTTTCAAACCGACCGAACCGACCGAACTTTTCATAAAAACCGAACCGAACCGACCGATAAAACATCGGTTTATTCGGTTTTTAATCCGAAATAACCGATTTTTTTTTGTGTTGAGTGTCATATTGTATAATCCTATGCATCCTTAATCTGTAATTTTCTCAAAATAACTATAAGCCTATAATTTCTAAAATTGAAGACGTGAAATATTTATAACCTGTAGAATTGCAGAGCATATAGCTATTCTGATGTATGAACTTATTGATGTGTGTAGCTATAACAAAATATATAAGTTTACAATTCTACAACTTGTACATTTGCAAAACAACTATAACAAAATATAATTTACAAAATTGGAGACATGAAACATCAACAAGTTCACAAAATTACAGAAATAAAATGACACATCAACAAGTTTGAAGAAATGAAATATCTACAACAACTACAAGTTTGCATAATTGAAATGTTGACAAGTTTGTAGACAACTACAAGTTTGCAGACAACTACAAGTTTGCATAATTGAAACACTTACAAGTACGCTGAAATGAACATCTACAAGACTACAACTATAAGTTCCAACTTCTAAATGTCACTACAAGTTCAAAATTAAGAAATTACAAGTTTTGCCAAATATCAATTAAAATTTAAGATCATATCGCAATCTTGATTCTTGCATGACATCATGACAAATCTTGATTCTTGCATAACATGGCCATCTTGTTTTGTCCTTGCAACCTTGAGTCCTTGACTTGTGTTGTACATGTTGATCAAGAAGTGAAAATTTGATATTTACCATCTAAACAAGATAATTAATTTAAATAAAATATAATATTTAAAACATACCATTTATTATTATGTCATCATCCATGTATCCGTGTTGTCGAAGAAGACGCGTCCATTATAATCTTTGCGAATTCTGACAAAAAATGCAAGTTAAATAAATTAATATTTTTTAAGTTTACAATTATAAATAAAAATCTAATTATATTTTTCTTGAAAAGGAAAAATTTACCACTTTCAAATTTTTCCACATCTTCTAAAATTTCTTCAATGTTGATTGATTTCAAACTTACCCGAAGTCAATCTTGAGTACAAATTAGACTTTCTACTACCCTAGGAGTCAATGAACTCCTAAAACAATCAAGTACCCGACCACCAGTACTGAAAGCGGATTCTGAAGCAATTGTTGATATTGGAATAACTAATACATCACGAGCAATTTGAGCAAGTATAGGAAATCTGTGACAATTTTACTTCCACCATCCCAAAATGTCAAAAGTAGTAGAATATGTTGATGCAGTCTGGCCCTGATTGGTGTTTTGGTGTTGACACCGATTTTAGTTTAGGTTGATTATGATTCTGATTATGATTAAGACCTGATCGGGGATTAGGCATGGGATGATTGAAATCTTAACCTGGAGGGTTAGGTGTTGGAAATCCCGGTGAGTGAAGTCGGGTCCTGGTGAGTGAAGCCAGGTGTTGGAAATCCCGGTGAGTGAAGCCGGGTCCTGGTGAGTGAAGCCAGGTGGTGAAAAGTCCTAATTCGGAAGGTTGGGTGAAAAGTCCTAGCTTGGAGGGCTAGGTGAAAAGTCCTAACTTGGAGGGTTAGGTGAAAAGTCCCAACTGGAGGGTTAGGTGAAAAATCCTAGCTTGGAGGGCTAGGTGTGGAAAAGGTCTAACTCGGAAGGGTTGGGTGAAAAGTCCTAGCTTGGAGGGCTAGGTGAAAAGTACTAATTTGGAGGGTTAGGTGAAAAGTCCCAACTTGGAGGGTTAGATGGAAAAATCCTAGCTTGGAAGGCTAGGTCTGCGTCCCTGGATCGGTCTGGTGACCGATCAAGGAGGTTGGCATGCTGCTCCTTAGTGGATCGGTCTGGTGACCGATCCAGCGATGTCTGATCGGTCTGGTGACCGATCAGGGAGCAGGCTGTTGCCTTGTTGCTTGGCTCCTGATCAGTCCGGTGACCGATCAGGGAGCAGGCAGCTTCCTCACTGCCTTGCTCCTGATCGGTCTGGTGACCTATCAGGGAGTGAACAGTGAGTTGAGTTCCCCCGTGGATCAGCTCTTGAACGGTCCGGTGACCGATCAAAGACTTAGGATCTGATTTCCGGGATTACTATTCATCAGACCTGATCGATCTGAGTGACCGATCAGGCTTCACTCTGATCGGTCCGGTGACCGATCAGGCTTCACTCTGATCGGTCCGGTGACCGATCAGGTTTCACTCTGATCGGTCCGGTGACCGATCAGGCTTCACTCTGATCGGTCCGGTGACCGATCAGGCTTGTGTTGCCGCGAGAGCTGGGAGTCCCAGCAAAGCGGTGGATCGGTCTGGTGACCGACCCACGAGCCCTGGATCGGTCCGGTAACCGATCACTTTAATTCAAATTACATTGTCAGACGCTCTGATCGCGTCTGAGTATATCTGATACACTGCGCCTGATCTCTGATCCTTGATTTCTTGCTTGATATGCTGCTCTAACCCACTGATTAAGCTACAGGTGACAGGGAAGGATTCAAACACTCAAGGAGAGTCAATGGTGGTCTTTCCTTGGAGTAGGTTTGTCTGTTTTCCATCCCAGGTTGCAACGGGCGCTGGCGCTGGCTGGAGTTGCTGTCTGGGGCTGGTCTGAGGGAAGCTCAGGAGCTCCAGAAGGGCTTAGTGGTGGCTGGTGGTTGCAGGAGAGCAGCTGGAGGCTGCTGTGGGATTGTGACCTGGAGCTGTGTGGAGAAGACTTAAGCGTCGGTTGCGAGAAGTCTTCAACAACTCTGCTAATCAGTATTGCTGTGAAGTTTTTGGGGCTTGCTACGTGCTTGTGTTCTTGCTGTTCCATCATTCCTGAGCAAGCCATTGAGATCTGAGAAGCAATCACCCCTTGCTTGAGCACTTGGAGGAAGGAACAAGAGGCTTGAAGTCCAACAGCGAGAAGACACGGAGAAAGGGATTCTTGCGTGAGATCGTCGCTGGGTGGAGCTTGGAGAAGCCTGCTGTGTTCTTGTCTTTGCTAAGTGCTAAGTAAGATCTTCCTTATGTTTCATTATGCTTAAAACTATATCCTTGATTGAAACGCTGTGGAGAGGTTTCTCCACCGAGAAAGAGGTTGCTTTCTATCCGGTGTTAACCGGGGCTTGATCTGTCGACGATCAAGGGATCGCCCACCTTAAGGGCACGCCAACGAGTAGGGGCAAGTTATCCCCGAACCTTGTAAACCCTCCTTGTTAGCGATCTTGCTAGTGGTGTTAGTTTGTTTTGTTTCCTATTTTTTCTGCATACTCTGTTTTCATACTTCCGCTGTGCTACTAACAAAGTGAAGTGCAGAAATTCAATAAGTGTTTAAAGTCCAAGTGATTGGCTATATTCACCCCCCCCTCTCTAGCCATCCGGGTTCCAACAAGTGGTATCAAAGCTTGGGGTTCTATTTTTGCGGATTAACAACCGAGAGCTACATCCATGGCGTTGAGAGAAGGCTTTTCGACCACCCGACCTCCATTCTTCGATGGCGTAGATTTCCAATATTGGAGATCGAAGATGGAATATTACTTGAAGAATGATATCAACACTTGGTTCGCGGTGAAGGAGGGCTTCATCCCTCCAAAGGATGATGAAGGCAAAGAACTTGAGTCTTCGCGATGGACGACTGAACAAACTCGGAAGAGTGAAGCCGACGCAAAGGCGGTTGTCACTCTACAATGCGGCATGAACAAAGACCAACTCATCAAGGTTGGTCCTTTCACAAGTGCAAAGGACTTGTGGAACAAGTTCATCGAACTCCACGAGGGCACCCGAGATTCAAGAATCGCCAAGAGGGATTTGTTCCTCAACCAATTACAAAACCTTTCCATGAAGGAAAATGAATCGGTAAGTGAGCTACATAGCCGGTTCAAGGAAGTCCTCAATGGGCTTCATTCGATTGATGAAAAGGTCGAGAATCGCGACCTTGTGAGGTATGTACTAAAACCATTTACAAGGAATGCTTTGTGGTCATCCATGGTCGATGCCTACAAAGTCTTCAAGGATTTATCCATTGTTAAGTTAGATGATTTGTTTTGTGAAATGGAATTGCATGAAATGGCTAACAAAGGCCCCAAGGAGAAGGGGATTGCCTTAGTTGCAGGGGAACGATCCAATAAGAAGAAGAAGGAGAAGGAAGTTTCTTCATCTTCATCCTCTTCCGAATCCGAGTCCGATTCCGAGGAAGATGGCAGCGACTCCTCATCCTCCGAGATGGCGAATTTTGTGAGAATGATGATGAGAAGGGGTCGATTCTTCAAGGGTAAAGGTAATCCTAGTGAAGCTAAACTTGATAAGACTAATGCTTCTTGCTATGAGTGTGGTAGGAAAGGGCATTTCAAGAATGAATGCCCGAAGCTAAAGAAGAAGGAGGAGAAATCCAAAAAGAAAGAGAAAAAATCCAAGAAGAAGAAGAAGGCCTTGAAGGCTACTTGGGATGAATCCTCTTCAAGCTCATCCGATGAAGAGAAGGAGGAGAAGAGCACAAGGCATGTGGCACTCATGGCTCTTGGAGAGGAAAGCAGTGATGAATCATCCAACTCCTCAAACGCGGCTTCATCATCTTCGGATGATGAAGAGGTAACTTCTCCCGAACTTGAAAAGTGTTATAGAGCAATTGCATGTTTAACCAATATGTTAAAGAAGTCAAAAAATAAGGTTAAAGCATTGCAATTAGAAATTGATCAATTGAAATTATCTAGGGATGATAACATTGATGATTTGCATGTTGAAATGTTAGAGGATGAGATCAAATCATTAAAACTTGAGATTGACCAATTGAAATCCTCTAGGGTTGAGGATATAGATGATTTGCATGATGAATTGCTAGTAGAAGAAAATAAATCATTAAAGAGTGAAGTTGAGAGACTCAAGAATATTCTTGAGAAGTTCTCAACTAGCTCTAAGACCCTAGACATGATCTTGAATGCCGAAAGGGCAGGACCCAAAGAACCTTCATTCGTGTCTTTGATGTCTAGGACTGATATGAGACAATCTAAGACACCTAGAGTCCAAAAGAAAGTTGTCAAGGCAGGGGTGCCTAAGTCTTGTTTAGTTGATGCTTTAGGTCCCAAGGTTTGGGTACCTAAAACTTCTATTTTTCGAATTGTGTAGGTTATGATTGAGGGGGAGCATCTATCAACTTGGTTCGTTGATAGTGGATGCTCCAAACACATGACCGGGGATAGATCATTGTTTACCACACTTCACAAGAAAAGTAGAGGTAATGTTGCATTTGGTAACAATGGTAGTCTTAAGGTCTTAGGAATAGGAGACATTCAAATATCCGAATGTCTTAGAATTTCAAATGTCCTTCTAGTTAAGGGGATGACTTTTAATCTCCTAAGTGTCAGTCAATTGTGTGACACGGGTTACACAATTGATTTTCAACCAAGTCAATGTCTAGTTAGACAACATGACACCTTGGACACGGTACTAGTAGGAGCAAGAGTAAACAATATCTATATATCAAGTTTCATTTAAAAGTGCTACTAATGCTTTTGCTAAGTGTCTCATGTCAAAAGAAGAGGAGTCCACCCTTTGGCACTGGAGGCTAGCACATGTGAACATGAAGAACATCCGGAAGTTGGCCAACAAGGGATTAGTTCGTGGCTTACCAAGCATCAAGTATGAAAAGGATAAACTTTGTGATGCATGTCAAATGGGTAAGCAAACAAAATCTGCACATAAAGGTAAAAGCGATGTAAGTACATCTACCGCTTTAGATTTACTTCACATGGATCTATTTGATTGTAGTACTATCATATCATTGAATGGAAGTAGATATTGCTTTGTTATCATTGATGATTTTACTAGATATACATTGACTTATTTTCTGAAATATAAGGACCAAACCTTAGATGTTTTCATTTCTTTTTGTAGAAGAGTTGAAAATGAAAAATCATCAACAATTAAGACAATTAGAAGTGATCATGGAGGTGAATTTCAAAACCAACGGTTTTTAGAATTTTGTCAAGATAGAGGGTATAGGCATGAATTCTCCACTCCTAGAACACCACAACAAAATGGTGTTGTAGAGAGAAAGAACCGTGTTCTACAAGAGGCTGCACGAAGCATGCTTAATGAGTACTCACTACCGAGTTACTTATGGGCTGAAGCTGTAAATACAGCTTGCTATGTGCAAAACCGAGTCCTCATCCATAGGTTTTTAGGAAAGACTCCTCATGAACTTTGGTTTGGAAAACCACCTACAGTTAAACTCCTTAGGGTGTTTGGTTGTAAGGTATTCATTCTAATACCAAGGACCACCTTGGAAAGTTCACGGCAAAGGCTGATGAAGGGATACTAGTCGGGTACTCCCTCCTTAGCAAAGCCTACCAAGTCTACAATAAGAAGTATAGATTAGTTGAAGAATCTTCTGATGTTGTCTTTGAAGAAATTCCAAAAGTCAATGGACAACCAGAAGATGAGGTTCAACTCGAACTTAGGAGACTAAGTTTGAATGAAACTCCAAATGTTGTTGATGGTGATGAGTCTGATGACGGTGAGCCTAGACAACCCATAGATCAGCCGGATCCTGAGGCTGACCTTGTGTCTAGTGAACCCATTCAAGAAGCACCACCAACACCAAGGCAAACTAGATTAGCCTCTAGTCATCCCCAAGACTAAATTGTTAGAGACATCCATCATGGGGTTAGAACTAAGTCATTCTTTAGGAATGAGCCTAATAAAGTTGCCTTAATTTCCGAAATTGAACCTAGAAAAATTGATGAAGCATTAAATGATCCCGATTGGATCATTGCAATGCAAGATGAACTAGGTCAATTCGAAAGGAGTCAAGTTTGGGACTTAGTCCCTAGACCTAAGAAGACCACCATCATTGGAACCAAATGGGTCTTCAAAAACAAATTGAACCATAAGGGAGAAATCATTAGAAACAAGGCACGCTTTGTAGCCAAGGGCTACAGTCAAGTTGAAGACCTTGATTATGATGAGACATATGCTCCCGTGGCACGATTAGAATCCATCCGGTTGATGCTTGCATTTGCAGCACATCGGGGTTTCAAATTATATCAAATGGATGTCAAATCGGCCTTCCTAAATGGTTTGATTAGAGAAGAGGTCTATGTGGAACAATCTCCGGGGTTTGAGAGTACCGAATTCCCAAACCACGTGTTCAAGCTCAAAAAGGCACTTTATGGCCTTAAACAAGCACCCCGAGCTTGGTACGAGCGGTTGTCGACATTCTTAATTGACAAAGGCTTCGTTAGAGGCCAAATAGACCCTACACTATTTCTACGTAGAGATGGTGACAATATTTTTGTGGCCCAAGTATATGTCGATGACATAATTTGTGGCTCAAATAATAAGGGCTATTTAAATGAGTTCATTGGACACATGGAAAGTGAATTTGAAATGAGTCTAGTGGGAGAGTTGACATTCTTCCTTAGACTTGAAATCAAACAAACTCGCGATGGTATCCATGTGCACCAATCAAAATACACACAAGAAATGCTTCGAAAATTCAATATGAGTGATTCAAAAGAGGTAACCACTCCCATGGCTACAAATACAAGATTAGATAATGATGAGAGTGGTAAACCCGTTGATTTGACTCAATATCGAAGCATGATAGGGAGTTTGCTATACCTCACAGCTAGTCGAGCTGATATTCTTTTCGCTGTGGGTATGTGCGCTAGGTATCAAGTTTGTGCCAAGGAATCTCATTAATCGCTGTTAAGAGAATTTTGAGATATCTTAAAGGCACAATTGGAGTCGGTCTTTGGTACCCCCGTACCGAATCATTTGATTTAATTGGCTATACCGATTCCGACTACGCTGATGNAAGACACAGCCACAAAACCTAATCAAATCTCGATCTACTAGAAGGATCGGGAGTAGGACTCGGAAACCAGAAACAAGGTAAAGGGTGTACGTCTCACCTTCTCATGATTCCGACGATGGCGAGATCGGCGTCCACTCGAGAGGAAAACGATGAAACACCGAATCTTCTCTGGCCTCGCGTTCTGCTTCCCGGAAGGAGCTCGATGCAACCTTGTGAATCGTTGCCGACTGACCGGTGTCGACGACGTGGCTCGTGGCGACGATGAACGGAGAAAGAAGAGGAGAAGAATGAAGATCGCCGGCCTCGGGTTCATTAGCTTCGCGTGGAGGGGATTGAGAGAAGGAAAGGTGGCTACGGCGGCGCTGCAAGGAGATGAAAGAGTCGGGTTGGTATTAGGGCTCGCGACACACCGACATAGAGAAGGAAAGAAAATTTATAAATAGTGGTCATTTTTCAATTTTGCACTCAAAATTTGGCTATTCGCACAATAGCCCCCAAGTTTAAAAAATTTTACATTTTAGTCCCTCAAAATTTTCTGTATTTTTACAATTCCAATCAAGGAAACTTGATTGGAAACTTGAATTTGGCACAATATTGGTTAAAACTTGTTTGAATGATTGTTGATTGAGTTGGATTCCACTTGGGTGGAGCAAAGTGATTGTTGAACCTATAAGGACCTTTGATCCTTGTTTAGGGATCAATTATAGTCAAGAGATCACTTCCAAGATTGATATCTTTCATCAGATTTCTTCAAAAATCGTGTCAAAGTCTGAAACTACGAGTTTTAGGTCGTATCAGGGAGTATCAGGAATCCTGATCGGTCACTAGACCGATCAGGAATAGGACTGATCGGTCCCCGGACCGATCTGGCTCCTTCCTGTGGTGATCGGTCCACAGACCGATCAGAGGGGAAGCAGTGACTTGGCGAAGTTTTTGTCCAAACATTCTATGCTTGCCTGGATTAGTCCCCAGACCGATCTGGCACCCTGTTGGGATCGGTCCACAGATCGATTAGGGGGTTCACGATAAGCCTCCCGAGCCTACTGATCTCTTCCTGATCGATCAGCCGATCGATCAGGAGCATGCCTGATCGGTCACCCGACCGATTAGGATCATGCCAGTCCGATCAGGCCAGAACCTGATCGGTTTGGGCGCTCCCAGATCGAACGGTGATCCGTTCAACCGCATTAAATTTCGGTTGGTGGACCGATCCACCAACCAAATAACTCTGCGAAAACCTCTCATCTCCCAAGCCCTAGCGTCGAACCTCCTCACTTGCGCCTCTTCATCCCGTGCGAGCAACTTCCTCCTCTACGCGTGAGCCTCTCTGCGGTTTCCCTTTTCCTGCGCGGTCTCTCCTACCGTCTCCTCTGCGCGAGAGCTCCTCTCTATCTTTGGCAAGTTTGTCTCGTTGAAGCTTTCTGCGCCGAGACCTTCTTCCGCACGATTTCTTTCTCCAACCTTCAAGAATTTTCTCTATGGCACCTAAGTAAGTTTTTGTTGGTTAGTTCACTTTGTGAATCAGTTCATGGGTTTTGTATTTGCACTAACCATGTTTTGATGTTGTGCCGTGAACTCACATTTTGGCCGCGACCCTTCCTTGTCATGACCATTTACTTTCATTTATTAAACTCATCTTACTTGATCAATTCTACTTTTACTTGGTCATTTCTCCTGTGATTTAATCTTGGGTCCTTGATTAACCTGTGTTCATATGATCAACTCCATCGTATGTGATTTCATTCTTGTGTCTTGATCATGTTCTCTGATTGGGTCTTTGATTACATCTTATCTTTTGATCAAATCTTAATCTATATCATGATTCTATTCACTTCTCTTGATCAAATATGATGTTATGACCAATTCCAATCTTTAGAAAATCATCAAAGGGTAAAGAACCTGTAGAGGGCAGTTCAAAGGGCAAAGGTCCTTCAACATCTACACCTCCATCAAGACCACCACCGCCTCCGCATACCCGATTTCAGAATATACATTTTGCTCTAGACTTTCAATGGCACACCTTCAAACTTATGCCATGTCGATCGGTGGATCAAACCTACATTTACGAACATTGTCCCACGATACGACAAATTATTGAGTACTATGAGCTTCAACCCATCATTTTCTTAGAGAGGCCAATAAACTTTGATTTGGTCTCTGAATTTTATAATAATATGGTTAGTGGAGAGGGCACGGGGTGGAGGACCCATGTCGTTAGTGTTGACCTTGTTGGATCGAGAAAGACCGATAGAGGGGGGGGGGTGAATATCGGAAAATGTTCGGATTTAAAAGAAAGAGTAAGTGCGCGGCAGAATAAAATCAAACAACGCAAACACCAAGGTTTTACTTGGTTCGGAGCCTGGGTCGACTCCTACTCCAAGGCCTACGGTCGTTGACCGTTTACTTTGGGCAATTCTATAGTGCGCAAAATGGTTACAGAGTGAAATTACAAAATTACTGTAAATAGAAATATACACTTTGTTTTACCAACTCCCGGTGTAGATCGAGTTTCGGTGCAGTGGGAGGTTGACGGCGCTTCGTTCTTGAGTCGGGAAGTTTCCGGAGCAGAGCGCGGTCGTCAGAGTGTTTGGATGCGTTGAATGAAAGCAGTGTTCTGAAGAGGAGGGTCTAGGGCCCTTTTTATAGTGCCTGGGGTGCCCTGGTCGTCGGGGGCGCCCCCCCACGTGGCTTTTGATCCGCAAGAGGCTCGGTCAAGGTCTTAGCCCTTAATCCTCGGGATAAGGCCTTGACGGGGGCGCCCTGGACGCTGGGGGCGCCCTGGTTGACCCGGCCAAACCTTATCCGCAGCGCTGAGCTCTCCTTGGTAAGGCTGGGGGCGCCCTGGGCGCTGGGGGTGCCCGGGACAGCGGGGGCGCCCTGGATGCGCAGTGCAGACGCGGCAGCAGCTTAACTCTTCAGTTTGTTTGCCATGGGGGCGCCCGGGACAGCGGGGGCGCCCTCAGAATGTACTGTCGAGGTTCATTTGTTTTCTTTGTGTTTTGTGTTCACCTTGGGGGCGCCCGGGACACTCCGGGCGCCCTGGTCAGCAGTTGCCTCTTTCCTTTGAGGCATTCTGAGCTGCGGACACACGTTCCTTCGGTCCTGCTTTCAGGGTTAGTCCAAAACACAATAAAACAAATATTCAATTTAATTTATACAGCTTCAGCTGTCTTGGTTCTGACTTTGGTCTCCAAAATGGAGCCCTAGGTCGAACCGACGCCTAATGTTCCCTCAAGGGGAACGCGTCCTCACCTACTCCTCTCGGGAGAATTTACCTGGTGCCAACCGGCTCCTCCAGTTGGACTTTTGCCCGGCAGCGCTTCGCCAGGTCTTGAGTACCACGCAGCCCTTCGCTTGGTGCCTAGCAGCCCTTCGCTAGGTCTTTTCTTCTGGCAGCCCTTTGCCAGTGCCTAGCATTCCTTCGCTAGGGTTTGTCCATTCTGGCAGTCCTTCGCCAGAGGCTAGCAGTCCTTCGCTAGGGCTTTTCTTCTGGCTGGCATTCCTTTGCCAGTGCCTAGCATTCCTTCGCTAGGGCTTTTCCTGTACACTCAAGAAACTTGTTAGACAACAACTAACCCTTAACTTTTGAATCCTTTTGCCAATATCAAAACACAGGTTTGACTTGGGTGCATTCTGCACCAACAGACCTTGACTTTACTCTATCTGCTTTCACTATCTTTCTTGGATGTCGCCGGTTTGAGAATGCCTTTTCACTCTATCCCTATCTTCCGGATCCCTTACCAGTTCCTCTTGATGGAATCACTCCTGATTCCATCTATGAGCATTTTCTAGGCCATCCCAGGCCAAGGGGTTCCAGTGAGCGTGACCGTGACTTTTCCACATTTCCTGCTCTCTATCTTTCCTCCCTTGATTACGTTTTGTTCAAAATCATAACTAATTGTTTCCTCCCAACTACTTCAAAGCATCTCGATGAGATTCATCCATTCCACTGCTTGATGTTATATGGGATGCATCAGCAGTTGGACTTTGATCCAGTGACTTCTCTTTTCTTTTCCATCATCGTCCATAGTCAGATGTATGGTCAGACGATTTACATGCCCTTTGGCCATATCATTACTGCTTGGCTGCAGTCCGTAGGCATCGATGTTTCACAGGGCCGCATTGTGCCCATGGTTCGACAGGACTGCCGCCTGGATCGTCGCATGCTCGCTCAGTCCGGCATTGTTGTCGGGCCGCTGGGGTTGAGGTGGAAGGACAGGAGGCGTGCGGGGGAGTTACCAGAAGGTGTCCATGATCAGGAGCCGCCCGCTGATGCTGAGGATTATGATGAGTGGGCTCCTGATCTACGCTGGCAGGTTGCGGAGTTAGAGCAGTTGATGTAGCGCGAGCTACACATTTTCGAGCTCTGGCACCAGGAGGTTAGCTCGGAGTTTTAGTCTTTCGATCGCCGGCTCGACGCTCTTGTATCTGACATCTCTGAGATCAGCTCACTACAGGACACATGGTATGAGGAGTGGTATCATCATACATTTCCTGATGGTGCGTCTCCCAGTGGCACTTCACCACGGGATATCATATACATTGATGATTCAGACGATGATCTAGTTGACGGTTGACTGCTCTCTGATCTTGTTTGCTGATTTCTGACTATTTGACGGATGTGTCCGTTCTGACTTTTACCTGTTATGGCATGATATTAATTTTGATGAATTGACTTGCATTAAACTATTTGTTAGGATGTTGACTTATATGAGTTCACATGATTACTACTTGTTTATATGCCTCATTCATGCTTATGATGCCATGTTCATATGATACATATGCATGATTTGCCATGCCCTATTTTTGTCATTTGTGTTCATATGTGTATCAAAAATCAATCAAATCTTTATTGTTTTGGGATACCCCTTGGGTTGAGGGGGAGTATGGTTAAACTTAACAGCCCCTCTAGACCCTTTTCGGTGTTCGACAAAGGGGGAGAGTGTGGTTGGGTAAGTTTAGGATTGATATGCTGTAGGGGGAGGATCCTGATTCCACTATGATTCTGGATTTGAGGAAATTGATTGAGAATCCCTAAACTTAAAATCGGGTTGTCAAACAACAAAAAGGGAAAGGGGGAGATTGTTGATGCCATCTGGCCCTGATTGTTATCTGATACACTGCGCCTGATCTCTGATCCTTGATTTCTTGCTTGATATGCTGCTCTAACCCACTGATTATGTTGCAGGTGACAGGGAAGGATTCAAACACTCAAGGAGAGTATTTGAGATGAACCATGACCTTAATCGATTGGAACCCACTGATTTCGCGCCTAATACAAACTTGATTTTAAATCGATTGGAACCATGACCTTAATACACACTTGGAAGTATGACTTTTCAATCCACTCCATGAGTTTTTGCTTCAATATGCCATGATTAGGATTGAACTCCATAGTTTACTGTAAATCTAGAAGTTAGCCAAAATATTTGCAATAATTTATGATATATCTTAGGTTTAAGTGTTCTTATGTTTGAGATGAACCTAGTTGCATGATTTCAATGTATGTGTTATTAATGTTAATCTATGACATGCCAAGTTTGTTTAAGAACAAGATCAACACATAATTTGAACTGATCACTAATAAGGTGTTGATAGATAAAAACATGAGCTTAAGGTTTAAGCTTAGGTTTGGCTTAAGGTATTTTGTTTGGTGAACATGATTAAGTATGCCATGATTTATTCTATGTGCTATTAACATTAGTCTATGGTATGAAAATTTTGGTTAAGAACAGTATGCTCACATAGTTATGATGTTTCAAAATTCAGCACTCAGGTTCCATGATTTGCTATAAAGTCTGATTATCAAGAGTAACTTGGAGTATCAAAATTGTTTGGAATAAACATGATTATGCTTGGAATATACTTATCATGTCTCGATACAAACCTGTTTGTGGTATTATCTTAAATCCATAGAAATTCTTGATCTTTGGTGTGGAATGAAAAATCTGTTTGGATCCATAGAAATTCTTGATCTTAAACCTATAGAATTCCTTGATTGTTGTGGTTAAGGGAAATGAATTGTGTTTAATGGAATTCTGTCTTGGATTAAACCTAATTGAATTAGGGTTTAGAAGTGTTTTAGAGTTTCTGAACTTTCAGAGTTTCTGAACTGTCGTCTGTATCAGACCTGATCGGTCCACCGACTGATCATGACTCACCTTGATCGGTCTGGAGACCGATCAGGGATCACTCTGATCGGTTCGGTGACTGATCAGATCAACTCTGATCAAGGAACCCCCAGATCATTCCAAAATGATTCAAAAATGTCTCAGACCAATCACTTCTCGTCGAATTGTATCAGTTTAATGATCATACTGATACAAACAAACATGATACAATCCGATTACAATTGAAACATACTTGATCACCCATTGGTACAAATCTGGTACTAAAGGAGCACAAATTTGTTCAAGTGGTACAAACCTGGTACTTAATAGTGATTTGATACAAACCTATGTTGGAATATTCAAATTCATAAGAAAGGGTTTGTTGAGCCATGACTCTTGTTCTTGATGTCGTGTTTCAGAAATGTTTCTGAAATGTCGAATATTAATAGAGTCTACATCCCTATTGTGGAATACAAATTGTTAATGCAGTCTGATCAAGAATGTATCAGAGTTTCAGGAATTTTTTTGAAATTTGATCGCTCTCCAGACTAATAAGAAATATTTTTGTATCAAGTAATCAACGAACCTGATTGGTTACGGAGACCACTCAGGATTATGTGTCGGATACAGATGTATTCTTTACTTGTCATATGAAACATATACATGTTTGATCATGATATACTTCTGTATATGTTTTCATGTGAAATTCACACTTATTGTCGTATGATGCATATACGTTGTTGCTATGATACATGTATGGTATATGCCCTTCATATGCGATTCATAATTATCTTTGATTATTTTGGGTTTGGGGAGAGACCCGTGTTTAAGGGGGAGGTATGTTTAAACTTAATAACCATACCCTTTTCGATGTTTGACAAAGAGGGAGAGAATGGTTGATTAAGTTTAGGGTTATTGTAGGGGGAGGATTTTGATTCCCTTACGATAATTGAACTGCCTTCAATTGATCATTAATGACTAAACTTAAATCGGGTTGTCAAACAACAAAAAGGGGGAGATTGTTGATGCAGTCTGACCTTGATTGTTATTTTGGTGTTGACACCGATTTAAGTTTGATTCAAGTTTGGTTGAATTCGGATTAAGTCCAGGTGAATCGGGAGATCGCACGCTGGCATGTGAAAAGTCCTAACTTGGAGGGTTAGGTGGGAAAAAGTCCTAGCTTGGAGGGCTAAGTGATAAAAATCCTAGTGAGTGAAGCTAGGTTGATATCCCGGTGAGTGAAGCCGGGTCTTGGTGAGTGAAGCCAGGTGATGGAGATCCCGGTGAGTGAAGCCGGGTCCTGGTGAGTGAAGCCAGGTGATGGAAATTCTAGTGAGTGAAGCTAGGTTGAAATCCCGGTGAGTGAAGCCGGGTCCTGGTGAGTGAAGCCAGGTGATGGAAATCTCGGTGAGTGAAGCCGGGTCCTGGTGAGTGAAGCCAGGTGATGGAAATCCGGGTGACCGAAACCCTGGTGAGTGAAGCCAGGTCCTAGCTTGGAGGGCTAGGTTAATGTCACAGTGAGTGAAGCTGGGCATGGAGTCTTGGTCCGAGGGATCAAGCACGAGTCGGAGATGGGCCGGAGGCTGGTTCTCTAGACTAAGAGTGGGTTTGGCCTTGCCCGGATCGGTCTGGTGACCGATCAGGGAAGTTGGCACAAAGTTCCCTCTTGGATCGGTTTGGTGACCGATCCAGCGATGTCTGATCGGTCTGGTGACCGATCAGGGAGCTTCCAGTAACTTTGGCAAACCTACTGATCGGCTCCTGATCGGTCTGGTGACCGATCAGGGAGCTTCCAGTAACTTTGGCAAACCTACTGATCGGCTCCTGATCGGTCTGGTGACCGATCAGGGAGAAACCGTGACCGATCAAGCTGAACGATCAACTGTCGCGAGGTTTCTCACCATGACCGATCAGGCTGGAGCCTGATCGGTCTGGGAGCAGCCTGATCGGTCTGGTGACCGATCAGCCAGTGGATTTCGGGCGGGATTGTGGCAGGCTGACTTCCGGATTGGTTTGGTGAACGATCTGCTGACCGGTCAGGATGACCGATCATACGAGCTTGCGATCCCAAGTTTTTCACCGTGGATCGATCAGGTTGGAGCCTGATCGGTCTGGGATAGTCCTGATCGGTCCGGTGACCGATCACTTTAATTCAAATTGCACTGTCAGACGCTCTGATCGCGTCTGAACGTATCTGATTCTCTGCGCTTGATCTCTGATACTTGATTTTCTGCTTGATATGCTGTTCTAATGGTCTGATTAAGATGCAGGTAATAACAGGTGATTCAAACACTCAAGGAGGGTCAATGGAGGACTTTCCATGGAGCAGATTTGGATCTATTGTGTTTTCAGGTCTCAACGGCGTCTGGCGCAACTGGCAACTACCGAAGGCGCGGCTGGCAACTGACGGAGGCTCAGCTGGAGGAGTGTCCAGTGGGCTGAGTGCTCAGAGAGGTCAGTGGGTCAGGGTGTGAGTCAGTGGTGCTGATGGAGCTGGCGACGTTGAGTAGGAGCTTAAGAGACGAAGCTGGAAGCAGAGGAGCAAAGAGGCGAACAAGACAGAAACTTGGGAAGTTTGGCTGGGCTGTGTTCGTGCTCTCTGTTGCTTTGTGCTTAAGCGTTCTACTACATCCTTGTGAGATCTGAGTGAGCATTCCTTCTTATGTGATCTCCTGTACTCAAGTTCCATCATCCGTGAGATCTGTGGAGAGGTTTCTCCACCGAGAAGGAGGCTCTATCTTATCCGGGTTCACCGGGGCTTGATCTGCCGATGATCAAGGGATCGCCCACCTTACGGGCACGTCAAGGAGTAGGGGCAAGTTATCCCCGAACCTTGTATATCGCTGTGTTAGCGTTGGTTTGATTCCTTGCTCTATTTTATTCTTTCTGTTGCATTTTGTTTCCGCTGCTACTAATCTGATCACAGAAAGAAAGTTCAAAGAAGAGGGAGCGATTTGAGTGTATGGCTACATTCACCCCCCCTAGCCATCCAAGTTCCTGTTGATGCAGTCTGGCCCTGATTGTTATTTTGGTGTTGACACCGATTTTAGTTTAGGTTGATTATGATTTTGATTATGATTAAGACCTGATCGGGGATTAGGCATGAGTTGATTGAAATCCTAACCTGGAGGGTTAGGTGTTGGAAATCCCGGTGAGTGAAGCCGGGTCCTGGTGAGTCGAGCCAGGTGTTGGAAATCCCGGTGAGTGAAGCCGGGTCCTGGTGAGTGAAGCCAGGTGATGAAAAATTCTAATTCGGAAGGTTGGGTGAAAAGTCCTAGCTTGGAGGGCTAGGTGAAAAGTCCTAACTTGGAGGGTTAGGTGAAAAGTCTCAACTGGAGGATTAGGTGAAAAATCCTAGCTTGGAGTGCTAGGTGTGGAAATGATCTAACTCGGAAGGGTTGGGTGAAAAGTCCTAGCTTGGAGGGCTAGGTGAAAAGTCCTAACTTGGAGGGTTAGGTGAAAAGTCCTAGCTTGGAGGGCTAGGTGAAAAGTCCTAACTTGGAGGGTTAGGTGAAAAGTCCCAACTTGGAGGGTTAGATGGAAAAATCCTAGCTTGGAAGGCTAGGTCCGCGTCCCTGGATCGGTGTGGTGACCGATCAGGGAGGTTGGCACGCTGCTCCTTAGTGGATCAGTCTGGTGACCGATCCAGCGATGTCTGATCGATCTGGTGACCGATCAGGAAGCAGGCTGTTGTCTTATTGCTTGGCTCCTGATCGGTCCGGTGACCGATCAGGGAGCAGACAGCTTCCTCACTGCCTTACTCCTGATCGGTCTGGTGACCGATCAGGGAGCAGACAACTTCCTCACTACCTTGCTCCTGATCGGTCTGGTGACCGATCAGGGAGCGAACAGTGAGTTGAGTTCCCCCGCGGATCAGTTCCTGAACGGTCCGGTGACCGATCAAAGACTTAGGATCTGATTTCCGGGATTACTGTTCATCGGACCTGATCGGTCTGAGTGACCGATCAAGCTTCACTCTGATCGGTCTGGTGACCGATCAAGCTTCACTCTGATCGGTCCGGTGACCGATCAGGCTTGTGTTGCCACGAGAGCTGGTCGTCCCAGCAAAGCGGTGGATCGGTCTGGTGACCGACCCACGAGCCCTGGATCGGTCCGGTGACCGATCACTTTAATTCAAATTACATTGTCAGATGTTCTGATCGCGTCTGAGCATATCTGATACACTGCGCCTGATCTCTAATCCTTGATTTCTTGCTTGATATGCTGCTCTAACCCACTGATTAAGCTGCAGGTGACAGGGAAGGATTCAAACACTTAAGGAGAGTCAATGGTGGTCTTTCCTTGGAGCAGGTTTGTCTGTTTTCCATCCCAGGTTGCAACGGGCGCTGACGCTGGCTGGAGCTGCTGTCTGGGGCTGGTCTGAGGGAAGCTCAGGAGGTCCAGAAGGGCTCAGTGGTGGCTGGTGGTTGCAGGAGAGCAGCTGGAGGCTGCTGTGGGATGGTGACCTGGAGCTGTGTGGAGAAGACTTGAGCGCCGATTACGAGAAGTCTTCAACAACTCTGCTAATCAGTATTGCTGTGAAGTTTTTGGGGCTTGCTGCGTGCTTGTGTTCTTGCTGTTCCATCATTCCTGAGCAAGCCGTTGAGATCTGAGAAGCAACCACCCCTTGCTTGAGCACATGGAGGAAGGAACAAGAGGCTTGAAGTCCAACAGCGAGAAGACACGGAGAAAGGGATTCTTGCGTGAGATCGTCGCTGGGTGGAGCTTGGAGAAGCCTGCTGTGTTCTTGTCTTTGCTAAGTGCTAAATAAGATCTTCCTTGTGTTTCATTGTGCTTAAAACTATATCCTTGATTGAAACGCTGTGGAGTGCTTTCTATCCGGTGTTCACCGGGGCTTGATCTGCCGACGATCAAGGGATCGCCCACCTTACGGGCACGCCAAGGAGTAGGGGCAAGTTATCCCCGAACCTTGTAAACCCTCCTTGTTAGCGATCTTGCTAGTTGTGTTGGTTTGCTTTCGTTTTCTGTTTTTCTGCATACTCTGTTCTTGCTACTTCCGCTGTGCTACTAATAAATCCGAGTGCAGAAATTCGATAAGTGTCAAAGTTCAAATATTTGGCTATATTCACCCCTCTCTCTAGCCATCCGGGTTCCAACAGTTCCAACAGCCTTGATTCTAAAAAATTCACCTTCCTCATCCTCATCATCAAAATCATATCCTTTTACATCTTTATAGTAGGTGGAGTAATTTTTAGGGCTACTAGTTAATGTTTTATAATTGTTTTCAGGATTATCCAAGAAAATAATTAAATTATTATGCAAAAAGATTTCATCTCCACTATTTTCAGAAATATCCTTATTATCCTCAGAAATATCTTCAATAAAATTATCCTTATCCTCAGAAATATCTCCAACATTTTCAAACTTATTTTCATATTTTCGAAATTAATTTCTAAATTTTCAGGGTTAATTCCAGGATTATCATTAAAATTTTCAGATCTAATATTAGAATTATCATTAAAATTTTCAGATCTAATTTTAAGATTATCATTAAAATTTTCAGATCTAATATTATCAGAGTTTTCAGAATTAGTATTATCAGAATTTATTTTAGAAATTATTGAGTTGACATTAAGGATTAAAAAGTTAATTTCTGATATTTTAACACTATCTACATTTTGTAATTGTCATGCAAAATATCGATTTGACTATTCACAAAGTTTAATTTTTCAGAAAAATTATTTAAGTTATCTACATACAATAGTGCAGGAATTTGAAAATCCTTTCGAACGTAAATTTTTCGAACCTTTGCCGGACATTGATTCTTGTGTTGGATCGAGAGAGCTGATAGGGGGGGTGAATATCGGAAAGCGTTCGGATTTGAGATAGAGAAATTGCACATCGGAAGATTAAAAACAAAAACACGCGAACACAGATATTTTTACTTGGTTCGGAGCCTAGGTCGACTCCTACTCCAAGGCTCACGGTCGTTGATCGTTTATTGCGGGCAATTCTATATTTTCGCAAAACGGTTTACAAATCAATATTACAATTGCAGTATCGTAAACACAAAAAGGAAATTGCTCTTCGTTACCGACGTCCGATGTAGATTGACTTTTCGGAGCGGAGGGACGGCGTCGGCTCGAGTTGGGAGGGTTCCGGAGCAGAGCGCGGGAGCAGAAGAGCGTAGAAGCGTTGAATGAAGTGTTGTTCGAAGCCTCGGGGTCGAGGGCCCTTTTATAGGCCTTGGGGGCGCCCGGAACGTCGGGGGCGCCCCCCCACATGTCGGCCGATCCACCTTTAGCTCGGTCAGCGTCTGATCCCTTTAAACTCGGGATTAGACCTTGACCGGGGCACCCGGGACGCTGGGGGCGCCCGGGTTGACCGGGTCAGAGCTTATCCTTGGCTTCGCTGGCTTCTGGTTCGATGGCATGCACAGGGGGCGCCCGGGACGCTGGGGGCGCCCGGGAGCAGCGGGGGCACCCCGGGAGCATGGGGGCGCCCGGGAGATGAGCTGTCGAAGCCCACCTTTGTTTTGTGTGTTTTGTGTTCACCTTGGGGGCGCCCGGGACACTCCGGGCGCCCTGGGCAGCTGTTGCCTCATTCCTTTGAGGCTCTCTAAGCTGCAGACACTCGTTCCTTCGGTCCTGCATCCAGGGTTAGTCCAAAACACCATAAAACAATAAGATGTTAGTTTATACAGCCTTAGCTGTCTTGGTTCTGACTTTGGGTCTCCAAAATGGAGCCCTAGGTCGAACCGACGTCTACTGTTCTCTCGACGGGGAACGCGTCCTCACCTACTCCTCTCGGGAGAATATACCTGATGCCAACCGCTCCTCTAGTTGGACTTTTGCCTAGCGGTCCTTCGCCAGGTCTTGGATACCGAGCTGTCCTTCGCCCGGTGCCTAGCATTCCTTCGCTAGGGCTTCAGTCCCAAGCTGTCCTTCGCCTGGCGCCTAGCAGTCTTTCGCTAGGGCTTCAGTACCTTGGCATTCCTTCGCCAGTGCCTAGCATTCCTTCGTTAGGGCTTTTTACCCTGGCATTCCTTCGCCAGTGCCTAGCAGTCCTTCGCTAGGGCTTTTTACCCTGGCATTCCTTCGCCAGTGCCTAGCATTCCTTCGCTAGGGCTTTTTACCCTGCACACTAGAGTGACATGTTAGATAGCAAGTAAGACTTAACTTTTGAGCCCTGTTGCCATTATCAAAACTCAGGTTCGACTTGGGTGGTTTCTGCACCAACAATCTTTCCTTTTTTGATTTATGGCAACCCTGGTTCAAAAAGTTAAGTTTAATCAAGGCATATACAAATTACCTTTTTGTTCCCTCCCCCTGGAAGGATTCTCCCCCTAGATTTTTCAAAAATTCGTGGGGTTTTCGACACTAAGTTCTAAGTTTAAAGTTTGGATTTTTACTTAGAAAATTTTAAAAAAATTATACCTGTAGAGAATTTTTGAGTTCAAATACTTAGTAAATTTTGAAAGCTTAAGTTTATTTAGACAACTTTGAAAATTTAAGTTTAAGAAAGATGTTAAAACTTTAGTTTGAGTACCAACAATTTGAGAGTTTTAAGTTCATGGTACTTTCAAAATGTTTTGAAAACTTCAAGTTTTAAAGTACTTCGTGAAGTTAACAAACCTAAGTACTTCTGAAAAGCTTAAGTATTTCTGAAAAAACTTAAGTACTATTGAAAAGTTTTGAAAAGTAAAAAGGTTTTGACAATCTTAAGTAAGAAAATTTTGACAAGCTTAACTAGTTTGAAGAGTTTAAGTAAGAAGAACTTAGTGCTTTAGTACTTTGAAAAAACTTAGTACTTTAGTACTTTAAACAACTTAGTACTTTAGAAAAGCTTAGTTAAGTACTTTTTGAATAAAGGATAGATTTTAAAAATTTTTAAATTCTCTCCTTTCTTATCTCTCCCCCTTTGCCATATATCAAAAACAGATAAATATAGCAGAAATTAAGTTGCATAAAGGAAATAACTTTCATAAAAAATATTTGCATGATTTTACTGTACTGAACCAATTCATGATAAGACTTAAACTAAATCAGTTAATTTTCTCTTGTAGGGACCTGTCTAACCCAATTAGCTACTTACTAACTATTATAAACAGTAGTTTTTGCTAGGGTTAGTCAAGTTAAGTGTTTTTGTTCAAGTTAGATTTTCTAAACTTGACACTTAACTTGATTGCTGTGTAAGTTGTATTTAATGCCCCAATTACTGCAGATGCACTGACTTAAAACATCTTGAATTAAGACAAAGACCTAAGCATCTCAACGCTTTCTAGGTTATCAATCAAAAGTACCCTAAGGTGCTTGTGAGATGCTGGCTTCTAAATCTATAGGTGCATGCAGTTCTAGGGTTAGGGCCTAGGCTAAGTCCATTTGCGAAAAAATCCTAGTTTTGAAAGGGGGTAGTTTTGAAATAAAACTAAGTCGGAAAAGGTTTTAAAAAGAACTGATTTAAAACCAACAGTTTTTAAAAAATTATTTTAGAAACTGATTTTTAAATCAAGTAAAGCAGTAAGAAACAAAATTAGAGTTATTCTATTTTACTGAGCATAATCCTAATTGCCGATCAAATAGGACAGAACAAGTACTCATTTCCATAAGTCAGCTAGTCAAATAGAACAACCAACACAGTCATACAAGACAGGCACAAGTCAACCCTACTGAGTAGGTGCAGTCAATGCTAAGCAAATCTAGGACGAGGGACCGGGATGATCAGAGAAGCCTGGCTGCCAAGATCGAAATAGGGTCATCATCTCGTGATACTGTGCATCTCTGGCCTCCCTCTCAGCTCTAAGGGCGCTCATGTAATCGGTGTAGTATCCTAGATTTGTTGCCATTCCTTCATCGTGGTTCGCCTCCACTTCCTCTCGGAGACTCTGGACTTGTGTCTCCAAATGTGTCACTCTCTCGTAGAGTGTCGGTGGAGCGGGCTCGTCTATGTGCGCTCGGGCTGCTGCCGCTATATCTCCAACGTCAACGTCTACCTCCTCGTCTGAATCGATCGGAGCCCCGGCCTGCTGTCGTCTCCAACTCAGAACCCCGGTGGCCGATACCTCTAGACCCGCTAACGAGAAGTTCCTAAATCCTATTTCATCAAAGTCGGTCATAGCGGTTATTTCACCCACGATAATGTCACGACCGTGGTGATGAAGGAGAGAGGTGATGATGTGGTAGAATGGAGTGCGCACTCGTCCCTGGGTCGTAATACTGGACGCATGCAGAATAGTATGAAACATGTGTAGTCCAATGTCAATGTCAAGGTGATGGACTAGGGCATACAGAAGGAAGGCAGAAAAGGGTCGCATGGTCCCGAGATCTCTAGTGGAGAGTGGTAAGATACAACGGACCAGGACTCTGTACAGGGCATAGTCCTGTGCCTGAAGGTCAACGGCTTGGAATCGTCTATTTGCGGGGAGTCTAGCTTCCCTATAGAAATAGGAGTGGATAGTGTCTAAGGTAATGTGAGCGTAGGGAGGATCAAATGGAGGATTCCTAGGTGGATAGCAACAAAATGTGGACTGGGAGGGTCGCAGTCCAAGGAATCAGTTCAGCAAAGTAGGGGTGATAGACAGAGGTATCCCTTGAACAGTAATGTAAAACATGAGATTATCTTGTCGAACTATGTTATTGTAGAATTCTGCACATAAGGATTCATTAATGGTATGAGTGCAGAAGACAAGATTATCTAATTGATAGAAGTTTATAATATTCATGGCTAAAGGGCATGATTGGGTAAAGAAATGTCTATTAAGATAGCTTGTCTTAATATGCTTGTAAATGGTTTGAGCAAACTTATTACATAATTCTAGAGTAGGGAACCTAGGGTCGGGACTCGGTTCGGCACCGGGGTTTGCTTGGTTTGCTCGGCGTTTTCTAAGTTAAGAGGTATAAGAAGAGAGTAATTCTAAATGTATTAAAGAATTTAAGAAAATAATATTAAATACATAAGATAAATTATACCGGGGAGGCATGGTGAGATTTGGGGAATCACAAGTGTCACTTGATCTTCTTAGAAGGAAGGAAGTGAGGAAGGAAGTTGGTTTTTGGTGTGGGAAGAAAAGGAGGTTCGGATGCCCTTATATAGGCATTTCAATGGGGGCGCCCGGGATCTCCCGGGCGCCCGGGTCAGTGGTCTCTGCCTTTGGCAGAGACTGGGGCTGGATGGGGGCGCCCGGAGTGCTCCGAGCGCCTGGATCAGGATGTGTTTGCAGCTTTTGCTGCATTGACTGTGATGGGGGCGCCCGCATGGTTCCGGGCGCCCTGGTCAATGGTCAGAGGCAGCTTTTTACCTCGAGAGAAGGAAAAAGCATGGTGGGGGCGCCCGAGGAGTCACGGGCACCCGTGACTGTATAGGAAAAGACAAATTTTATGTCTTGTCATCGTTTGACCATGGTTTAATCGGTTTGACCATGGTTTGAATTGATTTGACTGCTTTGACTATGTTGACCATGGTTTGACCGTGTTTGCCATGGTTTGACCATGTTGACCATGGTTTGACTATGATCTGAACTACAGGATTAACTCATAATATAGGCATTAAAGGATTTACAATTTAGTCTTAATCTTACTGTCTCACCCAATCTAGGGTTTTCAATCACGTTAGCCTTATAGGTTTTGTGAGACAGGTTTTGATAAGTAAACTTGTTTTGAAAAATTATTTATTTTGAAAACCTTAAATTAATTTTTGAAAACAGTTAAATTTATTTTGAAAGGAAATGTTTAAATCTATACTTAACTGAAAATTTGTGTTAGATTTGAATTTGACAAAAAGTAATTTGAATTTGAAATTCAAAAATTGGCTTCCAGGTCTTGCTGAGGTACTAGGCCTTCTTTGGCCGTAGCCTTATTGGATCATCAACCCTTTCCTTGACAAAGCCGTTTAATGAAATTTCATTTTCAAAATTAATCTTTGAAAAGTTCTGGTCTAACTAGTTTGGATTTTGGATCGGTAGCTTCGGCTAGTTTCACCAGTCTAAAGAGACCAAGTGTACTTGATCTTATTAGAATTGATTTCCCTAACGTACTATCATCTTACCTCCACCCAATACTATGTTGTCAAGTTTCAGTTAAGTTTGTTCAGTCCTTATACTAACCATTCCTAAGTCTAAGCATGGTAAATTGCAGAAATTTAAATAAACAATCAATCAAGCAAATTGCAAGAATTAAATTCTATTTAACAATAAATATAGTTTTTAATTTGGCTCTCCCTAGACTAAAGCCACGGTAATGATTAGGCAATATGTGAATCTTGTCCTTGGGGATCCAATACTGATTTGATCCAGTTGGTTTGTTCAGGTACAGTTTAGGTACCCATGCCTGAACTTTACTTCTGTACTGATTCAGTACAGCAAAGTAAGATCTTTGTCGGGATTTGGTTCTATAGCCAAGTCCGGATCGATTTAGAACGGACTTTTGTTTTCCAAGAATCATGTCAAGACCCTTGGAACCAGAAGTGAATCGTTCTAAAGCAGCTCTAAGATCCTTAACCTGAGTTTTCAGGGAGGAGTTCTCTTTCTCAAGTTTTTCAACTTGAGTAGGAGTTCCTTCTTGAACTTTCTCGGTTAAGGGTTTAGAGTCAGCTCCCTCTTTCAGGAGTTTTACTTCCTGTCGGAGGGACTCGACTCGGAGTTTGGCTTTCGCCAAATCTCGAGAATGATACGAAATAAGTTCATTTAACTGACTTCTATTGAAATCACTTACCTTGATTTCGCCGTCTTCTGAAAAGGTTAGTCTGCCGTCGTCCTGTTCTGACTCTGACTCGGTCCCGACTTCTTCTGAGGCGGTCAGGGCTAGTAGGTTTGACTGAGGTGCTTCTTCTTCTTCTTCTGAGGAAGATTCGTCCCAGGTTGCTTGGAGTGCTTTCTTTCTTCTTGTCTTCTTGGTCTCCTTCAGGTTCAGACACTCCGTCTTGTAGTGGCCCTTCTTCTTGCACTCGTAGCAGGTCACGTTGGGCTTGTTTTTGTCATTGGCGGGTTCAGCTGGTTCGTCCTTTCTTCGGCTTGTTTTCCGTCTGTTGGTTTGGTTCTTCAATTCTTTATAGTAGCTTCGGGCCAGTCGGACCAGCTTAGGTCGATCTCCTTCTTCGTCTTCTGAGTCTGAGTCTGAGTTAGACTCGGGTTCAGGTTGTGGCTTCTTCTTTGTTGACCTTCCAGTTTTTCCAGCAACAAAGGCAATACTTTTCTCGACCAAATTGCAGTTAGTTTGTTCATGCAATTCTAATTCGGAAAATAATTCATCTAATTTTATTTTTGAAAGATCCCTTGAGACCTTGTATCCATCTACCATAGATGCCCACAAGGTGTTTCTAGCGAAAGCGTTTAAGGCATACCTTATTAGGTCACGGTTTTCGACCTTGTGACCAATAGTGTGAAGACCATTCATTAATTCTTGGATTCGTGCGTGAAGCTGGGCTGCTGTTTCGTTGTTGGCCATCTTTATTGTATACAGCTTGTTCAGGAGCAGATCTCTCTTATTGATCCGAGTGTCTGATGTTTCTTCGTGCAGCTCGATCAGTTTTACCCACAGCTCCTTGGCACTGTTGAAGGGGCCCACCAGGTTCAGCTCCTCCTTCGTTAAGCCGCATTGAAGGGTCTGAGTCGCCTTTGCATCGGCTTCAATTTTGCGCTTCAGAGCGTTGTCCCATTCTGAGTAGGTTTGCGGTACTCCTTCATCGTTCTTCGGAATCTCCAGTCCGAACTGGATGATTATCCACATGTCCACTTGAGTTTTCAAGTGGACCTCCATTCGACTTTTCCAGTAGGAAAAGTCTTCTCCACTGAAAAGTGGAGGTCTGGCGGTGTTGAATCCTTCTTGCATGGCCATTAGGGATTGTATCTGAAAAAAAACTAAGAAACGAACTTTGTCCCAAGACTTGGTCTTGGATTAGTAGTGCTGGATAAGGAAAATAAAATATCGAGGGGTGTTGCACCAACCTCGATTAACGAGAGGAAATTCGAACGAAGAATATATTAGGAAAAAAATTCGAACGAAAAAAAATAAGAATAAATCTGGAAAAAAAGAATTTTTGCAAACGAAAAAAATAAGAATAAATCCGAATTTTTTTTCAAACTGGTGGTTGCACCAAATTTGAACTTCCCCGCTCTGATACCACTTGTTGGATCGAGAGAGCCGATAGAGGGGGGGTGAATATCGGAAAGCGTTCGGATTTGAGATAGAGAAATTGCACAGCGGAAGATTAAAAACAAAAACACGCGAACACAGATATTTTTACTTGGTTCGGAGCCTAGGTCGACTCCTACTCCAAGGCCCACGGTCGTTGACCGTTTACTGCGGGCAATTCTATATTTTCGCAAAACGGTTTACAAATCAATATTACAATTACAGTATCGTAAACACAAAAAGGAAATTGCTCTTCGTTACCGTCGTCCGATGTAGATTGACTTTTCGGAGCGGAGGGACGTCGTCGGCTCGAGTTGGGAGGGTTCCGGAGCAGAGCACGGGAGCAGAAGAGCGTAGAAGCGTTGAATGAAGTGTTGTTCGAAGCCTCGGGGTCGAGGGCCCTTTTATAGGCCCTGGGGGCGCCCGGAACGTCGGGGGCGCCCCCCCCACGTGTCGGCCGATCCACCTTTAGCTCGGTCAGCGTCTGATCCCTTCAAACTCGGGATTAGACTTTGACCGGGGTGCCCGGGACGTTGGGGGCGCCTGGGTTGACCGGGTCAGAGCTTATCCTTGGCTTCGCTGGCTTCTGGTTCGATGGCATGCACAGGGGGCGCCCGGGACGCTGGGGGCGCCCGGGAGCAGCGGGGGCGCCCGGGAGCATGGGGGCGCCCGGGAGATGAGCTGTCGAAGCCTGCCTTTGTTTTGTGTGTTTTGTGTTCACCTTGGGGGCGCCCGGGACCCTCCGGGCGCCCTGGTCAGATGTTGCCTCATTCCTTTGAGGCTCTCTGAGCTGCAGACACTCGTTCTTTCGGTCCTGCATCCAGGGTTAGTCTAAAACACCATAAAAAAAATAAGATGTTAGTTTATACAGCCTTAGCTGTCTTGGTTCTGACTTTGGGTCTCTAAAATGGAGCCCTAGGTCGAACCGACGCCTACTGTTCCCTCGACGGGGAACGCGTTCTCACCTACTCCTCTCGGGAGAATATACCTGATGCCAACCGCTCCTCTGGTTGGACTTTTGCCTAGCGGTCCTTCGCCAGGTCTTGGATACCGAGCTGTCCTTCGCCCGGTGCCTAGCATTCCTTCGCTAGGGCTTCAGTCCCAAGCTGTCCTTCGCCTGACGCCTAGCAGTCCTTCGCTAGGGCTTCAGTAGCCTGACATTCCTTCGCCAGTGCCTAGCAGTCTTTCGCTAGGGCTTTTTACCCTGGCATTCCTTCGCCAGTGCCTAGCAGTCCTTCGCTAGGGCTTTTTACCCTGCACACTAGAGTGACATGTTAGATTGCAAGTAAGACTTAACTTTTGAGCCCTGTAGCCATTATCAAAACTCAGGTTCGACTTGGGTGCTTTCTGCACCAACATCTTGTAGTGTCCGTACTTTTCGCATTTGAAACATTTGATGTAACTTTTGTCCCGCCAGACTCCGGGTGCTGGTACTTCCTTTGTCGCAAGTGGTGAAGTTCGAGTCTTACGAGTAGGACACTCTTTTTTATAGTGTCATCTCTCCCTGCACTTGAAACGCGTGATATGAAATTTAAAAATTGACATTTTAAAAGAAAATGTACCTGATTCACCTCTGGGCTCCCTTTCAACTCCTGGCGTCTTTGCTCCATCGGCTTTTATTCCGGTGAAGAGCGACCAGGCTCTGATACCACTTGTGGGGATCGATGCCGTCGATAGAGGGGGGGGGGTGAATATCGACCGTAAAAACTTCGCGAAAACTTCGTGAACTTTCGATTGTTCGTTTTGGTCACACAGTTAGTAGCAGCGGAAAATAGAACGAACAAAAACAGAACTCAGAGTGCACAAGGATTTTATTTGGTTCCCAACCCCCCAGGGCCAGTACATCCAAGGCCTAAGTACGGGAAACGACCATCCACTAATGGTCTCATTTCCGGACATTCCGGAGGCGGAGAAACCCGTCTTACAGTGCACGTTTGTACAATCAAAAGTATACGGAAATTAGGTGCGGAAAAGTAAAAGCAAACCAAAATATAAAAGGTCGAAGATTCGGCCGATCTGGAACTCTGAAATGCCGCGCACTTCCTCCCGGAGCCTCCTTGGTCGCAGAGCTTCGTCTTTAGCACTTTGTCATCACTCGGAAAGCTCAGAATAATGTTCGAATTGTTCTACTGAGTTGAGGGGTCGAAGCCCCCTTTTATAGTTTTGTCTAGGGCCCCTGTAATGAAGGAGGCGCCTCATAAGGCTTGGTCAAAGCTTATCTCCTCATAAGGCAGATGGAGGCGCCTAGTAGCCAGCTTTCCAGCCCTGTTGTGTGTTTGTTTGCCTGCTTTGTCTTCAATTTTAGGTACCTGCAAGATACATAAATACAGGGCAAACACATGTATATCCTTAATCTTAAGGGTTTGGTTCTGACTTTGGATTTCCCGCAAAACCCTAGGTCGAACCGACGCCTAAGTTCCCATCCCGGGGAACGCGCCTTTCACCTACTCCTCTCAGGAGACGGTTGCCACCCGGCACATCCGGTTAGACTTTTACTTAGCCTTCGAGACTTTCGGATCTCGAGACGTTCGAACCTTGACCCGTCTCTACTTCTGTCCTTAGTCATCGTTCAGCTAAGTTTCTCAATCTCTCGGACCAAGACTTCGTGCCCAAACCCTAGGTTCAGGACTTAGGTGTCCAACCTTCGGCCAGGACTTAGTGCCCAATTCCACGAACCAGGACTTTGGTGCGCAACCCTCGGCTAGGACTTATTGCCCAATTCCACGAACCAGGACTTCGTGCCCAACCCTCGGTCAGTCTTAGGTGCCCAACCCTCGGCCAAGACTTAGTGTCCAATTCATGATCAGGACTTAGTGCCCAATTCTTCGAACCAGGACTTCGTGCATAGGATAACTAAGACTTTGGTACTCTTTTCTTGGTTCACCCTTCCCTTGTTTAATGTATCACTAACTTAAGCATAATTTTAAAGATTGAAACACTTAGAGGAGGACATCGCTGATGCACCTTGCACCAACATAATTGATCTAAACCCGATCCATTAATTAAGATTCATTCCACTAAAGGATCTTAATTTAACTTCCTCATTAACCCCTATATTTTCATATGGGCTCCACATATTACGAGTCGTCCATCCCCCCGTGTTTAAGATATCGAATGCCCGTTAATTAATTTAAATTACTGACAATTCTAATTAATTAACTTCTGGATCCTTGTTTAGTACCACTCAACCTTATCATCATGTCGGATCAAATCCACCTGCAGGGTTTAACATCATGAACCTTTTGAGCTCATCAAGGGGGCATTATCATCCCGACTCACCAGGACACGGATTCTGCCAATAATTAACAGCACATCATATAATTAATATTATTTCCCAACTTACCGGGCCTATCGATCTAACAGAATAGATCTCGCCCATTGGTAAATCAAAGATATAATAATTAATAATATATGTCCGTTATTATATCGGGATTTAGGGATCGTACTCCATAATAAAATTTGAGGTTCTATCCAATTATTAAGTCAGTACAAATTGGACAACCTTTGGTTTTGGTCCTGCTCAATTTACTCAAAGCACACTAGTGTAATTCTATGGTTAAGACCAACCACACCTAATTACACTACAGCCATCCCGATGGTTTGTCCAATTCCATCTCGGTTGTGAGCCTCTACTTATACTAGGAAAGGGATTGATAACATGATCTTCCGTATGACACCACACACCATGTTATCTACAATGCTAAGTAAAAGTCTTTTATGCATATACTAATATAAACATGCACCTAGTGTTGTTGTGATTCTCTTTTCAAAATAAAGATGATCATATATATAAAAGAAGCAGTATATACATCTTATAATCACCACTTATACTTAAAGACTTTGCTGTTCTCTCACTGCCATACATCTGACTCCCATATCCTCCACATGCCGGTCAAAAGCTCTAGCTGGAAGAGCATTAGTGAAATGATTCGCCAGGTTGTCCTCTGATGCAATCATGGCGACAACCACTTCTCCTCGTTTTACGATTTCTCGTATCAGGTGGTACTTGCACTCTATGTGTTTACTCGCCTTATGGGCTCGTGGTTCCTTCGAGTTTGCAACTGCACCACTGTTATCACAAATGATTGTGATAGATCTGGGCAAACCAGGAATCACATCCAAGTTCATAATGAAGTTTCTGAGCCATACAACTTCTTTGGCTGCCTCTGAGGCTGCCACATACTTAGCATCCATGGTGGAGTCCGCCACGCATTTCTGCTTGACACTCCTCCAAACAATGGCTCCACCTCCTAAAGTAAACACAAACCCCGAGGTAGACTTACTCTTGTCCCTGTCTGACTGGAAATCTGAGTCCGTATAACTCACAAGGACTAATTGGTCTGCTCGGTAAACCAGCATATAATCCCTAATCTGTCTCAGGTATTTCAATATATGCTTTACCGCAGTCCAATGTCCCTGTCCAGGGTAACTCTGATATCTGCTAACCATGCCCACGGCAAAACAGATATCTAGTCTCGTGCACAACATGACATACATGTGGCTTCCTACTGCCGAGGCATAAGGAACCGCTTTCATTTCCTTTATATCCTTTGATGTTTTCGAACACATCTTCTTGGATAGAGGAGCTCCATGCCTGAAGGGTAGAAAACCCTTCTTAGAGTTTTCCATGCTAAAACGAGCCAGGACAGTGTCAACAAATGAAGTTTGAGATAAGCACAATATCCTTTTCTGGTGATCCCTTATGACTTTGATCCCAAGGATGTGTCCCACTTCTCCCAAGTCCTCCATATCAAACTGTTTTGACAACCAAACCTTACGTCTGATAATACTTTGACATTGTTGTCAATTAACAAAATGTCATCTACGTAAAGTATAAGAAACACTACTACATTGTTGGTGCAGGAAGCACCATATCGAACCTTGTTTTGATATTGGCAAAGGATTCAAAGTTAAGTTTATTTGTGATCTAACAATGTTCACTAAGTGTGCAGGAAAAGTCCTAGCGAAGGGCTGCTAGGCACCTGGCGAAGGGCTGTCAGGAAACAAAGTCCTAGCGAAGGGCTGCTGGCTGCTAGGCACCTGGCGAAGGGCTGCCAGGAAACCAAGTCCTAGCGAAGGGCTGCTAGGCACCTAGCGAAGGGCTGCCAGGAAACAAAGCCCTAGCGAAGGACTGCTAGGCACTGGCGAAGGGCTGCCAGGAAACAAAGCCCTAGCGAAGGACAGCTAGGCACCGGGCGAAGGACAGCTCGGTATCCAAGACCTGGCAAAGGACCGCCAAGCAAAAGTCCAACCAAAGGAGCGGTTGGCATCAGGTACATTCTCCCGAGAGGAGTAGGTGAGGACGCGTTCCCCGTCGAGGGAACAGTAGGTGTCGGTTCGACCTAGGGCTCCATTTGGAAGGCCCAAAGTCAGAACCAAGACAGCTAAGGCTGTATAAAACTAACAACTTACTGCTTTATATTGTTTTCGGACTAACCCTGGATGCAGGACCAAAGGAACGTGTGTTTGCAGCTCAGAGAGCCTCAAAGGAGTGAGGCAGCAGCTGAGTAGGGCGCCCTGAGTGTCCAGGGCGCCCCCAAGTGGAACATGAAACAAATGAAGCAAAAAGGAGCTTCGGCTGACTACTTGCCGGGGCGCCCTCAACAACCAGGGCGCCCCCAGCAGCCAGGGCGTCCTCAATGCCCAGGGTGCCCCCAGCAGCCAAGGCGCCCCGCACCCACGCCAGCGAAGCCGATTACACCTATCCAGCCGAGAAGGCCGCGCTGAAGAAGTCAAGCAGGATGCCCCCTGCGTCCAGGGCGCCCCCAGTGTCAAAACTCATCCCTATTCGAGTGGGATAGAGTTTGACCGAGTGAAGCTCGGATCGCTTGACACGTGGGGGGGGGGGCGCCCCGACGTCCAGGGCGCCCCGAGGTGCTATAAATAGCACCCAACGACCAGGCTTTCTACAACATCTTCGACACAACGCTTCTACGCTCTTCTGCTCTCGCGCCTCGTTCCGAAAGCCTCCCAACTCGAGCCGACGACGTCCCGCTGCTTCGAAAAAGACCATCTCCATCAGACGTCGGTAAAAGAAGAGCTTCTTTTAATTGTTAAGTTTACTGTGCCATATTTGTAAACTATTATTGCGCCTCATATAGAATTGCCCAAAGTAAACGGTCAACGACCGTGGGCCTTGGAGTAGGAGTCGACCCAGGCTCCGAACCAAGTAAAATCCCTGTGTTCGTGTTTTGTTTTAAATCTTCCGCTGTGCAATTGCTCTTTCTCAAATCCGAACGATTTCCGATATTCACCCCCCCTCTATCGGTTTTCTCGATCCAACATACATTTCCGTCACATCTCTTATATACACATGATTAATCCGGGATTTGAATAAATTCGTATGACTGGATTACCTCATCAAAATAGATGTTCCAAGATCACAAAGCTTGCATCAATTCATAGATGGATCGATTAAGCTTGCATACTAGATGCTCTTTGCTGTTTGTAATGAACCGTTCTGGTTGCTTCATGTAGATGGTGTCCTCAAGACTTCCATTAAGGAAAGTCGTCTTGACGTCCATCTGCCATATCTCATAGTCCATATGAACTGCAATAGATAAGAGAATCCAGATACACTTAAGTATGGCTACCGGCGAAAAGGTATCCTCATAATCGATACTCTCTTTCTGAGTATACCCTTTCGCACCAAGCCTAGCTTTGAAGGTCTCAACCTTCCCGTCTGATCCTCTCTTTCTTTTGTAGATCCACTTGCATCCAATGGCTTTTACACCATCAGGTGGTTCTACAAGCTCTCAGACATGATTAGAATCCATAGATTCTATCTCAAAGTTCATTGCCCTTTGCCAAGAATCTACATCCTTATCTTGGAGGGCCTCGTCATAGGTCCAGGGATCCGGTTCATATTGACCTAGGACCAAGTCCGACGACTCTCCCAAAAACATGAACCTTTCAGGCTGTCTCACAACCCTCCCACTACGACGAGGTACTACCTGTGTATCTTCTGTGACACTCGGTGCAGTGACTTGTAGTGTATTCTCTTGTACAGTTGGTCCTAAGGACGGAACACCCCCTTTTAACTCTTCAAGCACTAGTCTACTCTTGGGCTTGTGGTTCATCACATAGTCTTCTTCTGAGAATCTGGCTTTCGTGCTAGTGATTACCTTCTTATCCTTAGAACTATAAAACAGACTACCTTTCATTCCCCTAGGATAGCCTACGAACATATGTACTTCTGTACGAGATTCCAACTTATCAGTATCTCCCTTCAGCACATGTGCTGGACAACCCCAAATCCGAACATGTCCTAGACTAGGCTTGCGCCCAGTCCACAGTTCTGTGGGAGTAGAAGGGACTGACTTAGATGGTACCAAGTTCAGAATGTCTGTTGCCGTTTCCAGAGCATATTGTTGGAACTCGGATGGCTAGAGAGGGGGGGGGGTGAATATAGCCAATCACTTGGACTTTAACACTTATCGATTTTCTGCACTTCAATCGTTAGTAGCACAGCGGAAGCACAATAAAACAGAGTATTTGCAGAAAACTAAACCCTAAACTATTAGCAAACACAAGAACACTAACAAGAGGATTTACAAGGTTCGGGGATAACATGCCCCTACTCCTTGGCGTGCCCTTAAGGTGGGCGATCCCTTGATCGTCAGCAGATCAAGCCCCGGAAAATCCGGATAGAAAGCAACCTCCTTCTTGGTGGAGTAACCTCTCCACAGAGTTTCAACAAGGATGAAGTTTTAAGCACAATGAAATACAAGAAAGATCTTACATAGCACTCAGGACAGACAAGAACACAAGTAGCGCTTCACTCGAGCTCCCCCAGCGACGATCTCACACAAGAACTTCTTTCTTCGTGTCTTCTCGCTGATGGACTCACCAAGCCTCTCGTTTCTTCCTCCCAATGGTCAGGTAGCAGATGGTTGCTTCAAAGATTACAGTTGCTTGCTCAAGATGATGGAACAACAGATCGCACAAGCAAAGTGTGGAGAAAAGAATCGCACAGCAAGAAATCAAACCAAAAGTCACTTCCCAGAACCCTTTTCTGCACTTCTCCGCTTCGCTCCTTTTGTTTCTCCACTGAACGCCAGGTGACACCATCTCACTGCAGCCTCCAGCTGCTCACCTGCCAACGCCTGCTACCACTGAGCTCTCCCTGGACTCCCTGAGCTTCCCTCAGCCTAGCTCCAGTCAGCAGCTCCAGTCTGCAGCTCCAGCCGTTGCAACCTGAGATGGCAAATGGACAAACCTGCTCCAAGGAAAGGCCTCCATTGACTCTCTTTGAGTGTTTGAATCCTTCCCTGTCACCTGCAGCTCAATCAGAGTATTAGCATAGCATATCAAGTAGAAAATCGTGTATCAGATGTTAAGCGCAGAGAATCAGATACGTTAAGACGCGATCAAAGTGTCTGACAGTGCATTTTGAATTAAAGTGATCGGTCACCGGACCAATCCAGGGCTCGTGGGTCGGTCACTAGATCGATCCACCGCTTTGCTGGGACTCCCAGCTTTCGCGGCGACACAGGCCTGATCGGTCACCAGACTGATCAGGTAGCTCCTTGACCGATCAGGCTCAAGCCTGATCGGTCAATTTCTGAGTGAACAGTAATCGCGGAAATTAGATCCTAAGTAGTGG
>JAGFNQ010001251.1:0-70231 GCA_024364735.1 Boesenbergia rotunda
AGTTGTGCAAAGTCGAAATATATACGTACCCTCGTGATGATTCGACTTTTGCAAGTTAGTATTATATATATAGGCTGAGAATATTTCCACTACCTTGCCATCCGAACCACATATTCTTATTTTACTGTAAAAGTGGTTCGGATGTCTCGAAAATGATAATGAAAAAGGTGTATTGTGGCGCCAAGGGTAGAATAGGAAGTTCACTTAAAGGGCTGCGCCCTTTGGTAAAATAGAAATCATGGGACGTCCTTTGATAATTACGTATTGTTAGGGATGTCGCTACCAACATAATCGAGTTGCTAAGTAGATAGTGAACATCCTGTATGAATAGGAATCGAATTCTCAAAAGACGTACCATCCTTGAGAAATAAAATTTGTCCCATCGAACAAGATGATTTATCATCCCGAATTATTCTTTTCACCTTGTTGGGATGAGAGATGCTCGCTGTGGGATGAGACGCTTAACTTGAGATAAAAAATTTGATCAACTATTAGAAACTAAAAAAGATTTCAGATAGAAAGCAATCATTATTATAATAATTATTATTATTATGTTTACGTCTTTCTTATTTCTAATATGTAAAGATAAGAAAATGAGACAGAGAATTTATTTATGGCAATGAGCGATCGAAATGCCGTACCGCGTCATTGATTGCGATATCGGCGGCGGGAAACAAAAGTCCATGCAGTAATGGTTGATTCTCCTCCTTCAAAAAATAATAAAAAAATATGCAGAAAAATCATGTTTTGCATGCGGGTCCTTGTGTCACTCTGAATTTATAAATTAAATTTCATGAAATCATAAATCGAATTTAAAATGATAAGTATTCGGCTGTAATTTTAATAAATATGCACTTCCTATGGACTTAGGTTACTTGATTGGACATTTACCATCATAATTGATTGATAATTTATGGACGACTATAATTAATGAACAAATAGTTTCAGATTTTGAAAGAATCTCAACCGTACGATCTTCTAGTTTCCGAGGTAGTCGTAGTGCAATGATTATGACTGTGTTTGGTGAGGAGTAATCTATCCTGTAATGTAATCAAGATTACATTAGAAGTTGGATTCCTTTATTTGGAATAATTTTAAAATTGTAATGTAATCGAATCTAAATTACAAAGGTGGTTGAAGATTTGTAATATCAATTACAAAACTAAACCCCTATAATTCAATTACATTCCCTACCCAAAACCCAATTTTTTAACTTATTCCTAATACACGCTCCCTTTATTCCCGAAACCTTCTATTCCCAAAACCTAGCGGCAAAACCCTCTGCGAAACCTAGCTGCAAAAAAACAAAGGCGAGCGGTGAAAAGAGAGGTGATCGACGAACGACGATAAAACGGCGAGATTTGTAGGATTTGCATAGGCCTCTACCTTCTGTCTGGTTGTCCTCACCAAGAAAAAAATTATGGTTTTGTGAGATTTGTAGGATTTGCGGATCAAATTTTGGTTGTTCATCGTGTTTGTTCGTGTTCGTCGTGTTCATCGTGGTTGTTCATCGTGTTCATCGTGGTTGTTCATCGTGTTCAAATTTTGCTTGTTTCTGGAATTCCCATTGTAGTGTGATTTATTTGTCCATCGTGTGTACAAATGACATTCTATTTCTGTTCGAACTCTTGACCTCTGAGTCCTTGACATCCCACTTTGTTGCTAGTGTAGTGCGATTTATTTTGCTTGATTTCTCATAGTTTTCATACGACAAACAGGGGTTTGAGATTACATAATTCAATGTAATTTTCTTATAAGAAATTTGGAAGTAAGAATGACTGAAATATGGCGAGCAGTCTAATAATCTAACACAAATAAATACAATGTTTGTTTTTTGCCCATCAATATTAAATTGAATATCAGGCAGCTTATAGAAGAATGGATGGATGATATTCATTTGTTATTGTTTCAGATTAGTCATTGCAAAAAGATTTTCTGCATGCAAAGGCATTGAAATTTTTGCCAAGATAGGTTTTGAATCCTTTCGTCCTTTCACATATCTTACCAGAAAAAAGAAGGTTCAAGTATGATAGATTAACTATAAGAGAACCATCAACATATATTTAAACGGCTTTTTACCAAAGGACTCATCTGAGAATTGGTATTTATCAAAAGGCGTACCAGAGTTTCATTTTTACCAAAGGGTGCAGCGATTTTAGTAATCTTACTCTTATACCCCTCCCGCCAACAAATGTCGAATCTCTTTCTCAGTTAGAATTTTGAGACATCTAAACCAGCCACTTTTTTAGACTTTTCAATTTAAAATAATATATTCGGAGAGTCGGCTACAAAAGCGTAAGGTAAACCTTATCACAGCACATAATTTCAGGCCCACGTTAGGCCTGAAATCAGATGATTTCAGGCCCAGTGTGGGCCTGAAATCTTTTGATTTCAGATCTAACTTGACTAATTGGAACTTGACTAGTACTAATTAGTATGTCTAGGTTGGTAGTTAATTATTAGAAATATTAAAATCATTAAACAAAACAAATACTCAAATTGCTCCATTTTTTCTTCTAAAAAAAACACATCTTTTGCTATTATGTTGAGACAATGCTGATTTAATCTAATATAATTATTGAGACAAATACTCAAATTGCACATAATTGATCCTTGCTTTTTTTTTTTTGAGAAGAAAGCAGGGATAATCACAAAACCTTTTTTCAGGCAAAAGTCGATTTCAGGCACAGTGTGGGCCTGAAATCTTTTGATTTCAGACCTAACTTGACCAATTGGAACTTGACTAGTACTAATTGGTATATCTCGATTGGTAGTTAATTATTAGAAATATTAAAATCAGTAAACAAAACAAATACTCAAATTGCTCCATTTTTTCTTCAAAAAAAAAATAACACATCTTTTGCCATTATGTTGAGACAATGCGGATTTAATCTAATATAATTGTTGAGACAAATACTCAAATTGCACATAATTGATCCCTGCTTTTTTTTTTTTTTGAGAAGAAAGCAGGGATAATCACAGAACCTTTTTTTAGGCACTACTTTTGCCATTATGTGCAAAAGGCTTGTCTTAATAATTTCGTCACGGAACACATATAACAATGCACTATAGTAAAATTTTCTTGCTTTTTAAACAAATTATTTTTTAAATTACAATAATTTTTCATTCAAGTTTTCTCAAGTCACACAGTTGATCAAGGGTCAAATTGAGCAACCATGCAAGTTGACTTGTTTTATTTCATCTGTTTACTCTTGTGCATCAGCGTAGGTTCTGTATTGAATCACAAGTTTATGTGATTATCCACAAGCATTCTAACTTAAATATTGGAATTGTTTACATTGCCTAAATAACTCTGTTTAATCTTGTGCATCAGCGTAGGTTCTGTATTGAAAAAAAAGTAGGGCCTTAAATCTTTTGATTTCAGGCCCAGTGTGGGCCTGAAATTTATTATTTCAGGCCCACATTGGGCATGAAATTAGATGACTTCAGATCCGACGTGGACTCAAAATTTTTTTTTCATTTTAAAAATATTTTTTATAATATTTAATCATGATTTTTAAATTAATTATTTATAGGGTAATCTTTTATATAATTCTACAAGTTATGACAAAATTCTCTCATTTTATTAAAATACTCAGTTATGATCAAAACATGCTTACATTTGTTTAAACTTGAAATAAGAAGGTTCCATCTAGATATTACCTAAATACACAATACATAGCAAAATTGAGTTCCTTACAGACCATCAACTCATATTTTCAGAATTTGTTGCAATAGGACTTTTGTAGGTCCATTAGTGGGTTTCGGTGGAAACCCACTGATGGACCTAGGATATTTAGATTTTTCAATACTCGATATCACTAGTTAAAGTTGAGCTAGGAGATGGTATTTGTGGTGTCTAAACTTAGTCCTAATGAATATTAATTATATTCTCATACCGTATCAGTTGGCACAGAACGATGCAGCAATAATACAGAATCATAACTTGTTTTAGTAAATCATCCTTATCTCTTTAATTTTGCTAATAAATATATTTTATTATCTATTTTAATTATTTTTACATTTATAAATTTTATTTATATTTGAATTATATTCATTTATTATATTTTTACTCTATAAATGGTGTGTATTTATTAATATTATATATTTCTTTCTTTCTTTATAATTCCTTATAAATAAATTATAAGGAATTATTTATAAATTTTTAAATTTCTTAATTATTTTTTACATTTATAAATTTTATTTATAAGGAATTATAAAGAAAGAAAGAAATATATAATATTAATAAATACACACCATTTATAGAGTAAAAATATAATAAATGAATATAATTCAAATATAAATAAAATTTATAAGTGTAAAAATAATAAAATAGATAATAAAATATATTTATGAGCAAAATTAAAGAGATAAAGATGATTTAATAAAACAAGTTATGATTCTGCATTGTTGTTGCATCATTCTATATCAACTGATATGGTATGAGAACATAATTAATATTTATTAGGACTAAATTTAGACACCACAAATACCATCTCCTAGCTCAACTCTAACTAGTGATATCGAGTATTGAGAAATCTAAATATCCTAGGTCCATCAGTGGATTTCTATCGAAACCCACTGATGGACCTACAAAAGTCCTATTGCAACAAATTCTGAAAATATGAGTTGATGGTCTGCAAGGAACCCAATTTTGCTATGCATTGTGTATTTAGGTAATATTCAGATAGAACTTTCTTATTTCAAGTTTAAACAAATGTAAGCATGTTTTGATCATACATGAGTATTTTAATAAAATGAGAGGATTTTACCATAACTTGTAGAATTATATAAAAGATTACCCTATAAATAATTAATTTAAAAATCATGATTAAATATTATAAAAAATATTTTTAAAATGAAAAAAATTTAAGTCCACGTCGGGCTTGAAGTCATCTAATTTCAGGCCCAACGTGGGCCTGAAATCAAAAGATTTCAGGCCCAGAAATCAAAAATTTCAGGCCCTACTTTTTTTTTCAATACAGAACCTACGCTGATGCACAAGATTAAACAGAGTTATTTAGGCAATGTAAACAATTCCGATATTTAAGTCAGAATGCTTGTGGATAATCACAGAAACTTGTGATTCAATACATAACCTACGATGATGCACAAGATTAAACAGATGAAATAAAACAAGTCAACTTGCATGGTTGCTCAATTTGACCCTTGATCAGCTGTGTGACTTGAGAAAACTTGAATGAAAAATTATTGCAATTTTGAAAATAATTTGTTTAAAAAGCAAGAAAATTTTACTATGGTGCATTGTTATATGTGTTCCGTGACGAAATTATTAAGACGAGCCTTTTGAACATAATGGCAAAAGTAGTGCCTGAAAAAAGGTTCTGTGATTATCCCTGCTTTCTTCTCAAAAACAAAAAAGTTGGGAGCAATTATGTGCAATTTGAGTATTTGTCTCAACAATTATATTAGATTAAATCAGCATTGTCTCAACATAATGGCAAAAGATGTGTTTTTTTTTTAGAAGAAAAAATAGAGCAATTTGAGTATTTGTTTTGCTTAGTGATTTTAGTATTTCTAATAATTAACTACCAACCGAAACATACCAATTAGTACTAGTCAAGTTTCAATTAGTCAAGTTAGGCCTGAAATCAAAAGATTTTAAGCCCACGCTGGGCCTAAAATAATCTGATTTCAGGCCCAACATGGGCTTGAAATTATGTACTGTGATAAGGTTTACCTTACACTTTTGTAGCCGACTCCCAAAATATATTATTTTAAATTGAAAAGTCTAAAAAGCAGCTGGTTCAGATGTCTCAAAATTCTAACTGAGAAAGAGATTCGGTATTTGTTGGCGGGAGGGGTATAAGAGGAAGATCACTAAAATCGCTGCGCCCTTTGGTAAAAATGAAACTCTGATACGCCTTTTGGTAAATACCAATTCTCAAGTGCGTCCTTTGGTAAAAAGCCGATATTTAAAACATCCTTACCATATGAAATTGATTATTCATATTTGAGATCAGTTTTACCTTCTATTTTTTTTCCTTTTGTTCAATTTTTTTTTATTTTTATCAAAATCGTTATGTTGTTGTTATATATTACTTTTAATATGTGTTTTCATTGGTGTCTCATTTATTTTGCAGTCATGACTCGTCTTAGTTTAAAGACAAGTAATATAATGAGAAAAAAAATAATCTTTGTATTAATGCATTGGCTGGAGATATTGAAGATAGTGAATTGGTTTTTTCAAATGTGTTGTATTTTATTGGAATGGAGTAATAGATCATATTGCTTGAAAAGATGATATATGAATGCTGTTTTTGCTAGGAGAGGGATGATATATAATTTAGCATATGAGAGTGACACTACTTGCATAGCACAACTAAGAATGAATAGGAGTAGTTTTACAAAGTTGTGTTGTATGTTCGAAAAAGGCGGTCTGAAAGGAACAAGATATATGGAGGTAGATGAGCAAGTAGCAATGTCATTACATTTGCTAGCTCATCATGTCAAAAATAGAATTATACAATTTCAATTCAAAAGGTCTGGTGAAACAATTAGTAGATATTTTTCCCGATTTTTTAATGTTGTTATTCGTCTGCAAAATAAGTTTTTCGAAAATCCAAAGCCAATTGCCGCAGATTCAACAGATTGGAGATGGAAATGGTTTAAGGTAATTATTACATTTATTTTCTAAGTTAGGAATTAGGATATGTTTTTCTTATTTTCTTTTGATTGTTTCTTTTAGAATTGTTTGGGAGCTTTGGATGGGGCGCACATTAAAGTTAGAGTACCAGCAGAGGATAGACCTAGATATCGGACAAGAAAGGGTGAAATTGCTACTAATGTGCTGGCTGCTTGCTCCCAAGATATGCAATTTACATATGTGTTGTCTGGATGGGAAGGTTCAGCAGCAGATAGTAGAGTACTACGAGATGCAATTACTTAAAAAAATGGATTAAAAGTCCCACATGGTGTGCTAATTAATTTTTTAAAATATCTTAAATATCATTTTGTGTTTTGAGTGATCTATTTTAATACATTTATTCAATTTATAGGATATTATTACCTTGTCGATGGCAGTTACACAAATTGTGAAGGCTTTTTAGCACCATATAGAGGTCAAAGATATCATTTAAATGAATGGAAAGATGGTCGGACCCCTAGAAGTCCTCAAGAGTTTTTTAATATGAAGCATTTGGCTGCGAGAAATGTGATAGAGAGATGCTTTGGGCTACTTAAAATACGCTGGGCAATACTTAGAAGTCCTACTTATTATCCAATCCAAACTCAAAATCGAATTATTATGGCATGTTGCCTTCTTCACAATTTTATTAGGACAGAAATGTCTGGGGATCTTGCAGAAAGAAGGTTGGAGAGAAGGCTGGATAGTCAACAAGATGAAGTTGCTGAAATTTATGAAAACATGGTGTTAACCATTGAGACATCCAGTGAATTTAGCAATTGGCGAGATAATTTGGCCAATGACATGTTTAATGAATGGAAAAGATCTAGATGAGATTATTTGTGTAATTTTTATTAAATATTCAGATTTTTATATTATGTTGAATTTTACTGTTTTTTTTTGTATGACTTGTTAATTTTGTATGACATTTTTATGAAATTGTGCTCCTACTGATGTTGAAAATATGAGTTTAAGCTTAAATTTTCAAATTTCTTATTAACTTATCTACTGTAACCTACTGATCTATTAATGAATAGAGATTAAGAAATAGTCCAATTGTTTGCCTCCTACACATGTTTGATTGCTCATGCTCCTTGTGATGTATTTTCAAGGCCTCTGTAATCTGTATTTTTCACAAAGATTTTTACAATAAGGTTACTTTTACACGGCTATGGTTTGGGTGATCATATAATCTTTTTTGATATAGTAGGTCTGGTCGTGAAAGTGATAGTGAAACTGAAGACATCGAACATGCTGAAAAACTTCGTCAAGTGAAAGCAATACTTGAAGAGATGCTCTTTATTCATTGCCTATGTTATGGCTTCCATGATTAATGTTTTCTGATGCGCAAACATTTGACGGTCATTGGAAATTTAGAAGTAGATGGTGTCTTGTGTCATATCAGTAGCCCCGTTTTTATGATGGTCGAAGGTATGGTTTCTTGCTCAAGGAGTTCTGGTGTTGTACTTTCTAAGAGGAAATTTAATTTTCAATATAGTGGTTGTGCTCTTTGCTTCTTAGAATAACTTTAGTGGAAAATAATATACCTCTACAACTTTTGAGTCTTTATCTTTTTATTTCCAAAATAATTGAAATTGCAGCTGCTTCTCAAATCTAGTACCTGTCTTTTGGCTTTGTCCTAAGGATTCTTATGTTTAACCAAAAAAATGAGGAGGATGTCTTGAGATAAATCTCTAGCAACCTAAGTGATAGGTTTAGGCGAAGGCAATGATTCTTTCTTGTGGGAAGCTTGCTAGTTGGATTAAATGAAATCATTGCTTCTCTTTATAGTTTGCATCTTTCCTCAGTGTATAAGTAGAGAATTCTCTTCATTTAAGATCTTAAACTAGATTCTGCTTGAATCTTTTACTGTTTCATGGTGTAATGCTTATTTTTTGTAATTTGCTTAATTGTTAAATTGTTGAATTTGCTGTTGGTGTAGGAAGCACCATATCGAACCTTGTTTTGATATTGGCAAAGGATTCAAAGTTAAGTTTATTGGTGATCTAACAATGTTACTCAAGTATGCAGAGACAAAGTCCTAGCGAAGGAATGCTAGGCATCTGGCGAAGGACTGCTAGGCACCTGGCGAAGGACTGCCAGTATCCAAGACCTAGCGAAGGACTGCTAGGCACCTGGCGAAGGACTGCCAGTATCCAAGCCCTAGCGAAGGACTGCTAGGCAACTGGCGAAGGACTGCCAGTATCCAAGCCCTAGCGAAGGAATGCTAGGCACCGGGCGAAGGACAGCTCGGCATCCAAGACCTGGCAAAGGACCGTCAGGTAAAAGTCCAACCAAAGGAGCGGTTGGCATCAGGTAAACTCTCCCGAGAGGAGTAGGTGAGGACGCGTTCCCCGTCGAGGGAACAGTAGGCGTCGGTTCGACCTAGGGTTCCATTTTGGAAACCCAAAGTCAGAACCAAGACAGCTAAGGCTGTATAATCTTATGTTTTACTGCTTTATGTTGTTTTCGGACTAACCCTGGATGCAGGACCAAAGGAACGAGTGTCTGCAGCTCAGAGAGCCTCAATGGAGTGAGGCAGCAGCTGAGTAGGGCGCCCTGAGTGTCCAGGGCGCCCCCAAGGTGAAGATGAAACAAATGAAGTAAAAAGGAGCTTCGGCTGAATACTAGCCAGGGCGCCCTCAGCGCCCAGGGCGCCCTCAGCGCCCTCAGCGCCCAGGGCGCCCTCAGCGCCCAGGGCGCCCCGCGCCTAAGCCAGCGAAGCCAAACACCCTTATCCAGCCGAGATGCCCGCGCGGAAGGAGTCAAGCAGGGCGCCCCCAGTGTCAAACCTCATCCCTATTCGAGTGGGATAGAGGTTGACCGAGCGAATCTCGGATCACGTGACACGTGGGGGGGGGGGGCGCCCCCGACGTCCAGGGTGCCCCGAGGTGCTATAAATAGCACCCAACGCCCAGACTTCCAACAATAACTCGAACACAACGCTTCTACACTCTTCTACTCTCGCGTCTTGCTCCGGAAACTGCCCAACTCGAGCCGACAACGTCCCGCTGCTCCGGAAAAGGTCAACCCACAATCGGACGTCGGTAAAAGAAGAGTAATTGTTTATTTAGTTTACTGTGCTGAATTTATAAATCAATTCTTGTAAACTCTTATTGCGCCTAATATAGAATTGCCCAAAGTAAACGGTCAACGACCGTGGGCCTTGGAGTAGGAGTCGACTCAGGCTCCGAACCAAGTAAAATCGATAGTGTCTCTATGTGATTGTTGTTTTTAATTTCCGCTGCGTACTTGCTCTAAGTTTTTTCGAAAAATGATTTCCGATATTCACCCCCCCCCCTCTATCGGTTCTCTCGATCCAACATTTGCATGGGTTATGTCTTTATTCTATTTGAATCGTCTTTGAATTGTTTGATAGGTGAGCATGACTTCTAAACCATCAGAAGAATCTTATAACCCAAAAAGACCAGGAAAAAACAAATATCAATGGTCTACTAAAGAAGATGTTGCACTAATCGAAGCATTACTACAATTAAACAATGATGGAGAGCTTAGAAACAAGAATGAGAAAGGTTTTAGGCCAGGACATGGACAAAAACTACAACAAATGCTTGAGGTTAGCTTGCCTGGACATGGAATTAAGACAAAACCACACATTGAATCAAGGTTAAGAACTTTCCAAAAACTCCACAATGATGTGCATGACATGTTATATGGAGTTGGTAGTAGCAGTTTTGGTTGGGACTTAGAAAAAAAAATGTGTTACAGCTGAGAAAGTCGTGTGGGATGAATATCTCAAGGTAATTTATTTTTTCACTAAAATATTTTTTTATTTTCATTTGTTTAGTTGGTAATATGATTTTTTTTTGTAGACTCATGGAGATGCAGAACAGTTTAGATTCAAGTCATTGCCTTATTATGATGAACTTTCTATTATCTTTGGTGGAGACCGTTCATCTGGGAAAGATGCTCAAGTCCCTGCTGATATTGTGGAAGAATTAGACAAAGAAGCGATTTTCATTTGGTTGTGTTTCATCACTTGGAGGTAGACCCGACCACGGTTCGGAACTGACGGTTCGGAACCGCCGATTTGTGGGAGATCGACCCTTAACCTTAACCACCCAAGTCGATTACGGTTCACGGTTAGGAACCGCCGGTTTACGGTTCGCCACGGTTTAAGATTATTATATTAAAAAAAATAAAAAATAAAAATTAAATTAAAAAAATATTAAAAAAAGGCTTGCACTTATATAAGTTGTCTACGTATCCCCTTATAGGGTGTAGGGGAATCAAAGCCCATGTAGTTCTTTTACATTTTTTTCCTTTTACATTCTTTACATTTTTACCCTTTCTCACTCACTTTCATTTCCTCCCGTTCCCGTTGTATTTGTTCCTTTAGTATCAAATTCTTCGACTTCGTCTTCTGAAAGTTGCATTCCTTAGATTCACTTCTCGGCTCTGGTCCAATCGTCAAGTAATGCTTGAGCTTCCAATGAGTTGGGAGACATAGTTGATCGTCGTTCATCTAATATGTTGCCGCCGACACTGAACGTTTGCTCCACAGCAATAGTTGACACTGGAGAAGCTAAAATTTCTTTTGCAATCACGGAGAGAACAGGAAAGCTTTGAGCCTTCTGTGACCACCACTTCAAGATATCGAAGTTTTCGCTATCTGCTTCATTAAAATCAAAAGAAGTCGTAAAATAATTCTCAAGTTCCTATATGGAACTTGAGGATCCTCGTGGACGTTTCGTCCGTTCATTTAATAAAAGTTGTGCTTTTGTAAGTTTTAAATTAGTAGTAGTAGGTTATTGTGTTTCAGAAATATTAGTTTGTGTTCCATGTTTAACATAATATTGATTATAAAGATCATATAAATAATTTCTAATATTATATAATATTAGGTAGATCCGGAGAGGAAGAATCTTTAATAGGAATTAAAGCGTCATAATATAAAGTTAACATTTTTGTAAAACTTCTAATTTAAATCTAGGATCTAAAATAAATGCAATTAAATAAATTTCAAGAATAAAATAAAAATATTTTTCACATTTAGTTTTCATAGCCAATATACATAAAGTTAAAGCTTCATTATTTACATGTTCATTTAATATTAATATTATACTATAAAATTCCCTAAAATTAAATGAGCAGTGAGATAATAAACACCGAAAAGTTGTTCAGTTGCATCGTTAAAAACTTTTAAAATTTCACAAATATTACTACAAATATTTTATTGTTGTGAAAATAAATATATATTAGTATTACTATTTTGTGTAAAAAATAAACTTAATAAATCTTTATATTGAAAAGAATCTTGTAATAATTGATATGTTGAATTCCAAGGTGTTGGAACATCACGTGGAAATTTTTTAGGTCGCATTCCATTGACTTTACAAAATCTACCCCATTGTTTCATCATAGATGGATGGGACCATAAGTATGAAATTACGGTTCTAATTGGTTGAATATAATTTTGTAAAAGTTTTAATCCATCTTGAACACATAAATTTAAAACATGGCATACACAACGAATATGAAAAAATAAAACATCAATAACAGGTTGACAAATAAATTTTAGTTCATCTATAGAAGCGGTATTAGAACTAGCATTTTCTAATGATATTGAAAATATTTGATCAGTCAATCCATATTCTTCTAAAATTAAGTGTAATAATTGTGCAATGTTATGAGCAGTATGTGATTCATCAAAAACTCAATAAGCTAACAATCTTTTTTGGAGGATCTAAGAATTATCAATCCAATGGCATGTTACACCCATAAAAGAATGAGTTTGCCAATTATCACTCTAAATATCGAAACATAAAAAAACTTTATTATTTAATTTACTAAATTCATCAATTAAATTTTTTTCCTTGTTTTACTAATCTTTTAACTGTATGAGTAAGTGTAGTCCTAGGTACACATTTAGCAGCAGGCTAAGATATTCTTTACAAAAATCTTAAAATGTACTTTTAGATCCAAAACTAAAAGAAAGATGTTCTACGGAAACAAATTTAGCTAATGATTCTCTTAATTTATTATCCGAATATAAAAATAAACCAGAATCAGTACTACTACCACTAGAAAATCTAGATAATTGTATTTGAGAGCGGTCAAGCCCATATTCCATCGGATGCTTCGTTTCTACATGTCGTTTCAACGACCCATAGCCGTCGTCGGCTTGGAATTTGTAGGAAGTATTGAAATGCTTGCATTTTACATGCAATTCTCCCGACGGAAGTGTGACCTTCTCAAAATGTTTAGTGAAAATAGACGATTTTAAAGGAGGACTTTTTCGAACCTTAAAAGTAATTGCATCGGTACTTCCTTGCGTTTCAGGGATCGAAGGGCGTTGGGGCTGAGCCTCAGTCTCATCATCGATGGATTGAATTTGAAAGTTGGGATCCTCGTACGCTATTTCTTTTCCCCTCCGAGATCGAGATAATGAAGCTCCGTGACCTCCTTCCATTATCGTCAAAAAATGAAGAACGTGGAGAGAAGTTGAGATTTGAGATTTGAGAATGAGAGATTTAGAGAAGAGAAGTTGTGTTGTGTGTGAAAATAATGAAATGAGCTCCCTATTTATAGAGTTTGAATCATAACAGTCACTAAATCATAGCTATTGATCAAAAAATGGTCAAATGATCTCAACCGTTGAAAAAAAATATCAAAAACTTCCCAACGACACTGAACCTTTGAACCAGCGGTTAACCGCCGGTTCGCGGGTTTTGGCTGCGCGAACCGGAATCGGCCTAGCATCCTACCGGGCCGGTTCTGGTTCGGCCCGGCGAACCGGGTCAACGGGCCACCCGGCCCATTGACCCAGGTCGGTTCCGGGCCGAGTCCGGGCAGGACCGCCCCGGGGTCGGGTCTACTTGGAGGTTGGCCTTATATTTTCTAAGTATTTAAGTTTATGCATTGTATAAAATTTAATCTCAAGAATTTAATTTTTGCCTCGTATTTCTTAGCCGGTAAATTAATATGCTATATGTTAGTACGGTCAAATTTTTGTCCAATAAAAAATGTTTAATTTTTGTCCAATAAAAAAATTTTAATCCTAGAGATTTTAAATAAATGAAAAATCTATAAAGGGAGAATAAAATTATATAAATTTAGTTATAAGGATATTTTTATCATTTTATAATAATATGAATTACATTCCTTATAAAATAAATGGATACCAAACAAAAGAATGTAATCATTCTTGTAATCAAAGATTACATACAACTCGTTATCAAGTATAGTAATTTAATATTAATTATATTATATTACATTATAGACTCGATTATATTATTCTTTACATAGTAATTGCTAGGGCTACGGCAGCCCAGAGCATTCATATTAATGTTAATGTATTGATATTATAAAATCTCATTAATATTTATAATCAGTAAGTGTTTTGACATTTATATATTAGTAAGTTTAATTTTTTAAATGTAATTAATGAACATATTTTATAAAAAATCTAAAAAATAAGAAAATTTCAAAAGTATTTGAATGGTGAGATTTTATATAAAAAAATTTCAATAAAAAAAATCAAAAAATGATAAATTCACCGTGGTCTTTGAATGATAGATTTTATGAAAAAAAATCAAAAACGATAAATTTCAATATTACGGTACATTTATATAAATTTTAAAAAAAACTCTATAAATATTCATTTATTTCTATAAATTAAAATCTTTTTTTTTGTTTTCTTGATCATCTCAAATTTATTTTTAAAATGAATGAGACTATATAACATGTGATATACGCTTTTTGAAGATATGATATATATTAACATTCGGAGGTCCTAATGAAAAAAAAACAAATACTTAAGAAAGTTAATTTTATATTACTGGATAATTAATTTTATATTAACACAAGCAATACGACCGCATAATTATTTGCCCTTGTTCTTGCGGTCATCTCTTTTTTGCAGTATAAATTGCCATGAGCGGGGATGCAGAGGCAGAGAGGACTTCCGACCGGCTCCTTGTTCTTGAGCTCGAGGAGAGAAGAAGACGAGAAAGCCTCCAAATTTATGCTCTTGTGATTTCCGGTCGCCGGAATAGTGCCTGAGCATGCTGATCGGATACCACATCCAGCCGCTTGTTCTGCCGAGTGCTCTCCTCCACGTGGTCCATCTTCTCAGCTACCTACGGCGGCTCCTCCTCCGCGCCATCGACGCCGTCGGCCTCGGCGACCTCCTCGACGCCGACGATATTCCCTTCCCCGAAACCAATACGGCCGCCCTGATCCGCCAATTCCAGCCGTCGGCGGCGAGGATCCAGGAGGCCCTCCCGGCGGTGCGGTACGGTGGGCTGGGAGAGTTCGAGGAGGAAGGAGGAGGAGGGAGCGGCTGCGTGGTGTGTCTGTGCGAGTTCGAGGCGGAGGCGGAGGTCCGGCGGCTGAGAAACTGTCGCCATGTGTTCCATCGCGGGTGCCTTGACCGGTGGTTGGAGCACGGGCAGCAGTCGTGCCCGCTCTGCCGAGCTCCTCTGCTTCCGGAGGCGGCGAAGGTGGAGGAGCAAATGTGGGCCGACGCCGGACTGTGGGAGCTTTACCTCGAAGATCTCGCTCCTCTCCAGATTACTTCGGCAGGGCCGCCGAGTCAGAGGCTTCTCCTTCCAGTTCCAGAGCTGTAATCGAATCGTAGAGACAACTTTTTTTTACCCTTTAAAAAAGGAATTGGGACTTTATAATTCTCCATATTTATTCTAAATAATTAGAAAAAATAATATTTATAAATTATCTTATCCCAAAATGAGAATTCCAATCGTCTCCGTAAAAAAAATTAATAAATTCCAATGACTATAAATATTATTTTAGATTATTTTATATCCCTGTTTAAAAAAAAAATTGCTCGACTAAGGGAGTGTTTGGGAGAGCTTCTGTTACCTGCTTTTTAGATTCTGGCTACACAGAATCACTTTTGAGTGTTTGAGAAGGCTAGATTCTGCTTTAGCTTATGTTACTTTTGCTCAGAAGTTAGAAGCAAGAATTTGATGCTTCTATCTACTTCTGCTTTTTTATTTATGATATAACATTAAAAAATAATATTTATATCCTTAAATAATATAACATTTTACCTGATTGCCACTTGCCGCTATATATATATTATATTTATATAAATTATATTATTTTTTATTTTTTATTAATTTTATATATTTTTTCAAATATTCAAATTATAAAAAAATTAATTTTAATACTATATTTAAAATATAATAATAATTATATCACTATTTAAAATATAATAATAATTACGTGAACAAATTATTGATAGTATCGAAATTATATTTAAATAATTAAAAATGATTAATTTATATAGTTTAAGGATATTATTGTCATTCAATTAAAAATTAAGCTTGGAAGTAATTATTTTTCTAAACATTCAAACTTTATCTTGTATCAGCTTTTGGCTTCTATTTTCAATCACTGCTTACTTTAGCTTCTTACTAACTTCAAGATAATCACTATAAGAATCACTTTTCAAGAAGTAAAAGCTCTCCCAAACACTCTCTAAAATTGAATAAACTTCATAATTTATTTTCTGAATTCAAACTGTAGCTTCGCCCATCAGAAAAATTGTTCTAGCCGCATTATACTTGTAAATTATTGTGTGGCACTGAATGCTGCATTATCCAAAATTAATTAATTTATTTTTCCTTGCTTTGAGTATGAAACAAAATAACAAGCCAAAGTAATGACAACCACAAGGAAGGAAATCAAGGGATAACAAGCTAAGTGATTAGGCCCACGAGTCTTTGATGTGATTTATTATCTTCCTTGCTTCTCTTTTGATAAATTTTTATTAAGAGTTTGAAAATGTTATGACATTGGATCCTTCATTAGCTAAGATTTCTCTTTTTTTTTTTTAATTTATTTTGATAATCGATAAAAAAATTTCATAGAGCTTGTCCCTTCTGGGATTAATTGGATTATAAGAATTATATACACTTGAATTATTAAAAAAAAGGGATAAATCTCATGACAGAAATAAAAATTAAAAGGGGTATTTTTTTATTTTTTTTGAAAAAAATAATTCTAGTATTATTAGAGCAACTTTAATCAAAATAATTTTAAGATTCTCAAAATTAATTAAAATAATTTAAATACTAATACACACTATTTAAAATTAATTTTGGTTGAATCAAAATTACAATAGTTAAAAATACTTTTAATAAAAATCTAAATAATTTTAATTGTAATACTGTTAGGGCTAAGATGCTTCGATAACAATATTAGAATAAAAATATTTTAATTAAAATATAAAAATATTCTGCTCCCTTACAAAATAAATGGAACCACATAGATTGATTTAGTGATCGATTAACTTGTACATCGGAATATTCAAACAGAGCTCGGCTAAGTTAGGTGTCGACTAATGGCGAGTAGAGGCATGCTGTTGGAAAGCAACATTGAAAACTTGCACATATAAACTGAAAATGGAAACGCAGTAAAGAAATTAGAAAACCATCGGCAAATAATTTGCTGACTAATTGCACAAGCCATATAGATAGACTGAATTAGGATTCATCATTGGTTTTATGTCTTTCTTCTGCCGTACGTTCAAATGGATTGCATGAGATGAATTTCTTTTAATAAGATATTGATATAAGTGTTGGGTTAATGAGTTATTCTTTCAATTATTTATTTTTTAATTCATTTTGATTATTAATAAAAAATTATATAATTAAAATAGATTATTTTAAAATTAATCGGCATCATGTGCGGATTAAAATTTTAATTTAGTAGGAAGGAGATACGGACTAAGTGACGAAAATAATTATTATAATAATAATTTTTAAATATTTTTAAAGATATATAATGAATATTTAATTGAAATTTAAGAAATAAAGAAAAGATCAGAGAGAGAATAAAATTTAATCCTCTGTAAAAATTGCACTCTTGATGTATATTAAAAAATAAAATTTATCATTAAATTAATTATAAATATTTATTTTTAATGGGATTAAATAATATATGTATTAAGAAAATAAAATACTTTTATATTAAAAATATAAAAATTGATCGACGTAAATTAAAAACTAACATTCGACAATGAGAATGATAATGAATTTTAATTGAGGGGTTTATGGATTTAGTGATAACCTAACGAGAGTTGGATTATAAAATCAAGAGTATCATATTCATATCTTTAATTCCGATTCCCATATACCAAGCATCATAAATAAGAATAAAATAGATTTCATTCTCATTCTCACTTTCTAAATCCGCTTACCAAGCGTCCCCTAAATTACATGGGCGTTGTGCACTGCAAAACAAATATAAGGGGCCGTTTGGTTTGTTCCATTTTCTATTTTCATTTTTTAGAAAATCGTATTTTCTCATTTTTTGAAAAATAATTTTTTTTCATTCTCTAATTTTTCAGAAAACGCTATATCATTCTCTGAAAAACAAGATTAAAAAATACAAACCAAATACGTTTTCCAAAAATCATATTTTCTAAAAAAAATAAAAATAAAAAATACGTCTACCAACCGTCCCCTAAGCCACTTAGTAAGGTGTAGTGGTGCGACGTGCACTATGTTATATAAATAAGGAAAATGATTAGATTGGATTGGATTGCGCCGGTGGCTGACAGACACGGCCTCAAGTAATTCAATTTTCTTTGTAAAGGTCTATCGAGCTGCAGGGCGTTTCAACTCTTTTCCTAGGTTTTTTTTTAAATATAAATATATATTTTTTCATATTTTTGAAATGTAAAATTACTAATAAATTATATTTTTAAGTTTTGATAATAATTTTGTAAACTAATAAAATATAAATTATTTTAATCTTTAAATATTATTAAATTTTTTATTAATTTTAATTAAATTTTTATATATATAATTTAATATCTCAGGGCTATTTAATTTCAATTTTTTTTAAAAAAATAATTATAAAAATTAATCTAAACCACAAATATCAAATAATATCTCATATTTTAAAAACATGTTTCATCTAAATAAAATTAAAGATAGTCATTTTTTAATTTACACGATAAAAATTTAATTGGATATTTAAAAAATTAACCTGATGTCTTAGTACATAATCATTAAAAAAAATCTCCTATTAAAGGAGATAAAAGAAAATGTGAGGAAAGTGGGAAAGAGAAAAATATTATTCTCATATAGATTTATAGAATTGAGTAAGAGCTATATTCCAATGAAGTATTGAAAATATTTTCCTATAAAGGTTTGTTCCATATCTGATTTATTTCTTCACAATGATGTGGAGAGTGAGAGACTAATAGGATGATGAATTTTACCTTTTTCACATAAGTAATAAGGGAAGAGTTGCCCGATTATCAATGTTGATTTTTTATAAATTATCATTTTAGTGTTGCATAAGCACTAGTTTAATATTATATAAAATTTACCATCAACTTTATTATCATGATAATTTTTAAAATACAACACCACAATTATACTATTTTTTAAAATCAAATACTTACCCCTGGAGATAAAGTATCATGATTAGATCTTCCAGTGATAAATCAGGAATTTAGAGTTCAAAACTCAACTACGATATATTATTGAATTTTTTTTAATGGGTAGCGAAATGTTGATTGTTAGCCTCCATGTACTATAATGATATTATTCTTTGAATGCAAAACCATAATAATTAATTAGAGATGTAATTTAGGGAATGAACAAGAAAGTTGATTATCAATCAAGGACCATAATAATTAATCAGAGAAGTAATATAGGGAATGAACGTATAATAGTTAGGAGCCTGAAGTTAATCATCATATGGGTGGATAATTTCTCGATTTTATCAGAATTTAATTTTTATTTAATTCTATAAACCTATTATGTGATAATTAATTTAGCTATATTTGAAATCACATGTTATGAATATAAGATATAAGCTAAGCTGGAGATAATGTGTTTTACCTCGGATTTTTAATGCATCCATTATAATAGTAAAATATTAGAATCCGTGAAGTTGTTAAGATATCGAGTTTTAACGTGCCCTCGGAATTACGGTAAGGGTGATGAAACAAATTCGTGGTTCGAAATTCATCCAATATATTATATTTGAGAAATTTAAATTATCTGACTTTGAATCATACGTATTCATATACTCTTTTTAAAGTATCCTGATTCATCTATTATTAATTGATTCATTATTATTTTTTTAATTTATTCAGATCGATAAAAAAAATTTAGAAGATTGAACCGATAATCTCTATCCTTCGGAATTAATTGGATTAACTCGTATTATTAGTCCTATAATTCGAATTAGTAATCCTCATATTAATTTTTTCGTATTTATCTGAGACGAATTGCAGGACACCTTTACACAGGCATTAATTGGATCGAGCGAAATACCGCGAGATACCATAAAAAGCTCAGTTCAACTTCATTCTGTGATCGGCGTCTGGTGGCCGTTCAATCTCCATCGAACGGTCTGCTAACGTTTTAAAAGCAAAGGTCAAAAGCAGAGACACGGTACTACAACCGTTTCGCGTGCTCATTTCTCTTCCCCGAGTCGAGATCGCCCACGCCCACGCCCACGCTAATGGCGATGCCTTGGACTGCCCTGGTTTCTTCCCCTCTTGCTACGGTTTCTTTCTGCCGTGCGTCTCCTTCTGTCTCTTGCACGGGCGATAGGAGCTCTCTGGCGAAGCAGTACGCTTCTCTGTCGCGGTCTTCGTCAATCTCACACGTTCAGATCTCCTATCAGCAGCTCTGGAGATCACCCTCTCCCTTCCTTCCCAAACGAAAGGTTCTTTCTTTTTTATTCTTGATCAATTTTCTTGCGGCATGCTGGAGTAATTCGTGGGTGCTAGAGAATGCGTGAGCTCTAGGATTTAGGGATTTGGAAACTTTGTGCCTCTTTGTCTGAATAGACCATCACACGATCCCGATTGCTGAATTAGTTAGAAGATTTTTTTTTTTTACAATGGACGAACTGCACTTCCTCCACATTGACGTGTTTGACAGAGCGCCCTAGCAAGTCGCCAAAATAGACGGGTAACTTCTTCACTAGAGATCTGAAGAAATCCCCTTCCGCAAGCTCCTGAGTACAGGCACTGACGAGGATCTTCGAAGTCGCTGTTGGCACATCCTGTGCCATCCGGTTGAACCACTAGATGTACTCCTTGAACGGCTCCCTTGACTTTTGTTTGAGAGCAAACAAGTTTAATATCGTCTTCTTATAGCGACGGCTGCTGGCTAAGTGGTGATGGAAGACGGTCCTGAACTCCATGAAAGAGTTGATAGAACTCGGGGGCCGCCTCTAGAACCAGCGTTGGACCGCTCCGGACAAAGTGTTCAAGAACACCCGACACTTTATCCCATTGGTGTACTGGTGGAGGAGCGTCGCATTTTCGCACTTGCAGACATGATCCTCTGGGTCTGTCTTCCCGTCGTATTCAGCAATCCCCAGTCCGCGAAACTGCTTCGGTATGAGATCTTCCACAATCTCCGATGAGAAGGGAGTGGAGGGAGCCTTAGGGAGGATTTAGGTTCCTCTCTCTTCCCCTGCCCCTCTTCATGTCTCAGTGCCCTAGAGGCTATCGAGTTGGCATTCTCAACATCTCCGGGGAAGTCTCGTCGGAATCCCGGGCTGTACCGGCGCGTCGCCCCGGTGGCGTGACGGATTTTTGCGGTTGAAGATGCGAGATGGAAACTCTAGGGATCTCCTCTCGCATAGGAACACCTCGATGTAAGGTGGCGTTCTCGATCTGGTGTTGTTCGAGCGTCTCTTTGACAGCGTTGGCCACCAAGCGATCCAATTTCTCTTTTGTAAGGACAACGGGTTGTCCCGCCGGCTCTGCTATTGGTGCTCCTTCTGGTGTTTTACTGATTTCCACAGACGGCGCCAAACTTGTTCCGAAAGGAATCAACGTTGATAGTCAGTCACCAAGGTTCAACCCACGTGGATGCTGACGCTAGAGGAGGAACTCCACAACCTGCGAGATTACACGAGCGTTAGGGGAGCACGCCAGAGGTTGTCCAGTGGAGCCCACTCCGACGCTCAAGTCAGTGTCTCGATGGAGAAGATGAAAAGAAGGCAAGACAGTATGTGAGTAGTAGAGAAGGTGTAACCCCCTTTTCGAGAGGGGTTGGAGTACCTTTTATACCTGCGGCGACTACCTTCATGCATCCCCATGATCTATGTCACGTCCCCCCTTTGTCGGTTATCGGATAGTCTTTGAAACGGTTAACGCCGGTTGCGACATTTAGGGGTCATGATAGTTCCGCGATAGTGGGGATGATTATCCGCAGATCCGAAAAAAAGAGGGACCGTTACTTGAGGTCGAATGCCTCTTGGACTCCGCTCCCTCGAGACGATCTCAGGATCTTCTGACCCGAGTGATCCCGGACGCTCCGCTTCCCCGAGATGGTCTCAGAACCTGACTTCCTGGGGTGATCCTGAGAGAGATTTTCTGATCTGAGGATCCCTTTCCCGAGAGGGTCCCGGGTGCTCTGAAATTAGAGTCGCTTAGATTCGCCGCATCTTGCCACCCAACTTTTTTAGCCCATATATCTATCACGGGCTATTCAACTCTATCAATCGTATACTCTTTCGGCGGATATATACCCTCGAAAAAATGTAACCTATGCACATGTCTGAGTTATTATTTGAATAATAGATTATAGAGTAGCGATAAAATTTTGGATGAAATAATATTTTAGGAATAAAATCCTTCAATCTCAAAATTTTGGATTAAATTTGCCGCTACAAACATTTTTATCATCCTGTATGAATTTCTTTTAATTTTTTTAGCAATAAAATTTTGGATGAAATAATCTTGATTTGCTCATTTTGTGTCACTGGACCAGTGACAGAGAGCCTTTGAGATGAGTCAATCATATTTATCACATGTAAGAAAAAAATTAAGGGAGTTTTGATTTGTTCCATTTTTTATTTTTATTTTTTAAAAAATTATATTTTTTTATTTTTTGAAAAAAAGTTTTTTTTCGTTCTCTAATTTTTCAGAAAACGTTATATCTTTTTCTAAAAAATAAGGTTGAAAAATACAAATTAAACACGTTTTTCAAAAAATTATATTTTTTATAAAAAATAAAAATAGAAAACAAACTTACCAAACGTCCCCTAATATTTGCCGCTACAAACATAATCGAGTTGCTAAGTGGATAGTGAACATCCTTGAGAAATAAAATTTATTCCATCTAACAGGATGATTTATCATCCTGAATTATTCTTTTCACCTTGTTGGGATGAGAGATGCTCGCTGTGGGATGAGACGCTTAACATGAAAAAAAAATTTGATCAACTATTAGAAACTAAAAAAGATTTCAGATAGAAAGCTATCATTATAATAATAATAATAATTGGCTTTTTACCAAATTACGTATTCAAGAATTGGTATTTGTTGGATATTGTACAGTTGCTAGGGGGTGAATAGCAAATCTTTGATTCTTCTTGTACCTACGTTGTTAGTTGCGCAGCGGAAACAATAATAATGAAAACAAACAACGCTAACAAGAACGATTTACTTGGTATCCACCCCTAAGGGTGACTAATCTAAGAATCCGTCGGTGGATCACTCCCCGGATAATCTCCGGCTAGCTCTTGTCGCTCTTTGTGAGTGGAGAAATTTCACCACAACACCTCGACAATATCTGGACTCTAGAGACTACTAACAAGTCTTAACCAAGCTTGTTTCGTCAAGAGTTTCAGCCACCACGAAGTCCTCTTTAAATAGAACTCAGGGCTGATAACTGGCCACCAGTCGACTGCTCCCAGGGCAGTCGACTGGTCCCACTGAAAATCGACCGTTGCAACCCCAACGTTCGAATTTTCAGCCAACTCATCAGTCGATTGCTCCCAGGGCAGTCGACTGGTCCAGAGCTGACAGCCTTCTATGAGTTTTATCAGTCGACTGCCCCAATGGCAGTCGACTGCCCCACTCACACACCTAGGGTTTTCCTTCCCGAGTACACTTCTCTCAGCACTCGAACCCTAGGATTTCCCTGTCGATGCAGTCTGACCCTGATTGGTATTTTGGTGTTGACACCGATTTAAGTTTAGGTTAATAAGATGTGTTCGACTTAAGTCCTGGTCGGGGGTTGGGCACGACTCCCGGTGAGTGAAGCCGGGTTACGAAAACCCCGGTGAGTCAAGCCGGGTCCTGGTGAGTGAAGTCGGGTGGCTGAAACCCCGGTGAGTGAAGCCGGGTGACGGAAACCCCGGTGAGTGAAGTCGGGTCCTGGTGAGTGAAGTCGGGTGACTGAAACTCCGGTGAGTGAAGCGGGGTCCCGGTGAGTGAAGCCGGGTGACGGAAACCCCGGTGAGTGAAGCCGGGTCTTGGTGAGTGAAGGTGACTGAAACCCCGGTGAGTGAAGCCGGGGTCCTGGTGAGTGGAGCCAGGTGATGGAGACCCTGGTGAGTGAAACCGGGTGACGAAACCCTGGTGAGTGAAGCCAGGTCCTAGCTAGGGAAGCTAGGTTGAACAAAGTCCCGGTGAGTGAAGCTGGGCACGAAGTCTTGGTCCGGGGGACTGAGCATTGAGTATACTAGTCGGAGAGGGCACGTGAGCTCTTTCTCCAGGACCAGAATGGGTCAGAGAAGGCTAGGAGGTCTGTTCTCTGGACTTAGGGTTGAATTAGTCGGAGTTGGATCGGTCTGGAGACCGATCAGGGAGTTGGCACACTCCCTGTTGTGGATCGGTCTGGTGACCAATCCAGAGAAGTTTGATCGTTCTGGTGAACGATCAGAGAGAGAACAGAATGCTTCTGTTCGGCTCCTGATCGTTCTGGTGAACGATCAGGGAGAGAACAGAAGACTTCTGCTTAGTTTCTGATCGTTCTGGTGAACAATCAGAGAGAAAGACAATAGGTTTCTGGAGAAACCCTTGATCGGTCACCATGACCGATCATCCTGATCGGTCTAGAGGTGGCCTGATCGGTCACTGGACCGATCAGGGCACAACTTGATCGGTCAGGTGACCGATCAGGCCAGTGATTCACAGAAAGCTGGAGTTTTCTCCAGCAATGTGGTGGATCGGTCACTGTGACCGATCCACATCCCTGATCCGTCCAAGTGACCGATCAGGGAGTCACTGGATCGATCAGGAGGTTGCCTGATCGATCAGGGTCTTCACTGATCGGTCTGGTGACCGATCAGTGTCTGATAACTTTAATTCAAATCCGTTGTCAGACTTCTGATTTCGCTCTGATCATTTCTGTTTTCTCTGCTACCTTACTGATTCACGTTTAATTTGATTTGCTAAGCGTCTGCTAAGTGTGCAGGTAATGCAGGGATGATTCAAACAATGGAGGAGGGTCAACTGGAGACTTTCCCTTGATCAGGTTTGGCTGTTTTCTTTTCTCAGGTTACAACGGCTTCTGGCGCGGGCTGGCAATGGCTGGGAAGCTGACGACTGGCCTGGGGCTCGGCTGAAGAGGGTTCAGGGAGTCCAGAAGAGGTCAGTGGTAGCTGGGGTTGTTGCAGACGAGCTAGTGAGCTGCAGAGACGCGCCTGGTGACCTGGCGATGGGCAGAGGCTAAAGAGCTGGGTAGCGAAGAAGCCTCGATAGAACTCTGAACTTTGGCTAACTCTTGCATACACTGAAAGTTTTTGAGTGATCTGTTGGATACGCTGCGACTTGAGCACTTGGAAGGAGTTGAGAATGTTGCGAGGCGATCAGCAAGCAGACAAGGAAGAGCTGAGTGAAGGCTCTTGCCGAGGTTGTGCTGGGTTGTGAGTTGTGCTCGGTAAACATTCTCCTTCGCATGCTTGTGCTCTGTAAGATCCTCTTTGTCTTTGTGCTTATTTTCACATTCTGTTGAGACTGCTGTGGAGAGGTTTCTCCACCGAGAAGGAGGTTATATTATATCCGGATTTCCCGGGGCTTGATCTGCTGACGATCAAGAGATCACCCACTCCACGGGCACGCCAAGGAGTAGGGGCAAGTTATCCCCGAACCTTGTAAACCCTCCGTGTTAGCGTTTTGATCTGTTATTTCTGTGTTTCAGTTTCTGTTCTTGTTTCTGCTTGTTTTGCTTCTGCTACTAACCTGATCGCAGAAAAGTTCAAAGAAAAGAGCCAAAAGTTTGTATCTGGCTACATTCACCCCCCCCTCTCTAGCCATCTAACTTCCAACATTCCCGAGCACAATCACACAGTACTTGTATCCTCATGACTCAATTGACTCCTCATCAGCAGCCTCGACTATTACCTTCGCGCCCTCTTCATCTTCGGCTCCCGTCCCTCGGATGCACGCAAGCCTCCAGCTTGCCTCCATGCCAGCCTTCACGCATGTCTCGAAGTTCGCGCCCTCTTCTCATCGTCTTGTTCTCCATAGTCCCTCAGGTGCGCACATAAGCCCACGGCTTGTCTCCATGCCACCTTTCACCGTACCAAGGCCGTCCAGCTAAGTCTATATGTGTAACATGTACATCCTGCACACTCAAATACACATATTAGATACACAAGGAAAAATCTAACTTAAACCCTTTGCCCAAACATCAAAACACATAGTCACTCCGGACCATAGATTGCCCCAACAGTATTTACCAAAAGATGTACCATGGTTTCATTTTTACCAAAGGGCGCACTCATTTTAGTGAACTACCTCTTATACCCTTCCCGCCAAGTACTGCAGAATCTCTTTCTCAGTTAGAATTCTGAGGCTCTGAACCAGCCGCTTTTTTAGACTTTTAAATTAAAATAATATATTCTGGGAGTCGGCTACAAAAGCATAAGGTAGACCTTATCACAACACATAATTTCAGGCCCACGTTGGGCCTGAAATCATCTGATTTCAGGCCCAGCGTGGGCCTGAAAGCTTTTGATTTCAGGCCTAACTTGACTAATTGGAACTTGACTAGTACTAATTGGCATGTCTCGATTGGTAGCTAATTACTAGAAATATTAAAGTTACTAAACAAAATAAATACCCAAATTGCTCCTTGCTTTCTTCTAAAAAAAAGCTCCCTGCTTTCTTTTCCATAATACACGAATTGCGTGAATTTGCCTCTCTAGCTTTCGGATGTTTGCTCGCTACTAATACATTGAATTTAATTTTTAAATTTTTTGTAATATTCTGTTAATCTCGTTTGATTATTAGAAGAAAGAAGGGAGCAAACGTAGGGAGCAAAAGTAGGGTCTGAAATAAAAAAAAGTAAGGTCTGAAATCTTTTGATTTCAGGCCCAGCATCGATCTGAAATTTTTGATGTTAGGCCTATGTTAGGCCTGAAATTAGATGAAATCAGGCCCGATCTGGTCTCAAATTTTTTCTATTTTAAAAATATTTTTTATAATATTTAATCATGATTTTTAAAGTAATTATTTATAGGGTAATCTTTTATATAATTCTACAAGTTATGGCAAAATTCTCTCATTTTATTGAAATACTCAGGTATGATCAAAACATGCTTACATTTGTTTAAACTTGAAATAAGAAAGCTCTATCTGGATATTACCTAAATATACAATGCATAGCAAAATTGGGTTCCTTGCAGACCATCAACTAATATTTTCAGAATTTATTGCAATAGGACTTTTGTAGGTTCATCAGTGGATTTCAGTGGAAACCCACTGATGGACCTAAGATATTTAGATTTCTTAATACTCGATATCACTAGTTAGAGTTGAGCTAGAAGATGATATTTGTGATGTCTAAACTTAGTCCTAATAAATTTCAATTATGTTCTTATACCGTATCAGTTGGCACAGAACGATGCAACAACAATACAGAACCATAACTTATTTTAATAAATCATTCTTATCTATTTAATTTTGCTCATAAATATATTTTATTATCTATTTTAATTATTTTTATATTTATAAATTTTATTTATATTTGAATTATATTCATTTATTATATTTTATTTTATAAATGATATGTATTTATTAATATTATATATTTCTTTCTTTCTTTATAATTCCTTATAAATAAAATTTATAAGGAATATCAATAGTTTTAGGAGATAATATTTATTTTATCTCCATCAGTGGGCGTGCACTGAAAATTTTTTATAATATATTTATTTTATTTTCAGTACACACCATCAGTGGGCGTGCACTGAAAATTTTTTTATTTTAAAAATATTTTTTATAATATTTAATCATGATTTATTAAATTAAATAAAAATATCAATAGTTCTAGGAGATGGTATTTTTGGTGTCCAAACTTCTAATGATTATAAATTATGTTGCAATAGGAATTTTTTAGGTCTATCAATGAGTTTTCACCAAAACTCACCGATGGACCTAAGATATTTGGATTTCTCAAAACTCAGTATCAATAGTTAGAGTTTAGCTAGGAGATGATATTTTTGGTGTTCAAACTTTTAATGATTATAAATTATGTTGCAATAGGAGATTTTTAGGTCTATCAGTGGGTTTTTACCAGAATCCACTAATAGACTTAGGATATTTGGATTTCTCAAAACCCAATATCAATAGTTAGAGTTGAACTAGGAGATGATATTTTTGGTATTCAAACTTCTAATGATTATAAATTATATTGCAACAGGAGTTTTTCTAGGATTAATCAGTGGGTTTCGGTGAAAACCCACATATGGACCTAGGATACTTGAATTTCTCCATACTTGATATCTTTATTTAGAATTTACTTAGGAGATGTTATTTCTGATGTGCAAACTTAGTACCAATAATTTTCAGTTATGTTCTCTAACCGTATCAGTTGGCAAACTTAGGTAATATCCAGATGAAACCTTCTTATTTTAAGTTTAAACAAATGTAAGCATGTTTTGATACCTGAGTATTTAAAAAAGATGAGAGGATTTTGCCATAACTTATAGAATAATATAAAAGATTTTCCTATAAATAATTAATTTAAAAATCATGATTAAATATTATAAAAAATATTTTTAAAATGGAAAAAAATTTGAGACCACATCGGCCTAAAGTCATCTAATTTCAGGCCCAACGTGAGTCTGAAATCAAAAATTTCAGGCCCAACATGGGCTTGAAATCAAAAGATTTCAGGCCCGACTGAAATTAAACGAGAGTCAAATGAATTGGCTGATTTCTTGCAAAATTGGCTAAGATCTCACTACAATCTTGCTCGGTTTGTCGATTCCCACTCAGAAATAATTCTCAACAAATATTTTACTCTCAGTACAAAAAAATGGAAAGAGAAGAAGCCAAAAATTAGAAAGCGGAAAAGGAATAAAATATTGATCAAAGATCTGAGTAGTGGAGCAGATGATGAACAATGTAGGAGGCTAGGAGCAGTATTTACATATATGCAAGGTTAGACAGACGTTAAGGAGAAAGACATGTGCTTGGGTTTGTTGCATGAGATTTCAATAAAATAAAAGGATTTTGCCATGACTTGTAGAATTATATAAAAGATTACCCTCTAAATAATTAATTTAAAAATCATGATTAAATATTATAAAAAATATTTTTAAAATGGAAAAAAATTTGAGACCATATCGGGCATGAAGTCATCTAATTCAGGCCCAACGTGGGCCTGAAATCAAACGATTTCAGACCCTACTTTCTTTTTCTTATTTTGATTTCAGACCCTACTTTTACTCCCTGCTTTTTTCTAAATAATCAAACGAGATTAACAGAATATTACAAAAAATTTAAAAATTAAATTCAATGTGTTAGTAGCAAGCAGACATCCAAAAGCTAGAGAGGCAGGTTCACGCGATTCGTGTATTACGGAAAAGAAAGCTGGGAGCCTTTTTTTTTAGAAGAAAGCAGAGAGCAATTTGGGTATTTATTTTGTTTAGTAACTTTAATATTTCTAGTGATTAGCTATAAACCGAGACATACCAATTAGTACTAGTCAAGTTCCAATTAGTCAAGTTAGGCCTGAAATCAAAAGATTTCAGGCTCACGCTGAGCCTGAAATCATCTGATTTCAGGCCCAACGTGGGCCTGAAATTATGTGCTGTGATAAGGTCTACCTTACGCTTTTATAGTCGACCCCCAGAATATATTATTTTAAATTGAAAAGTCTAAAAAAGCGGCTGGTTCAGAGCCTCGGAATTCTAACTGAGAAAGAGATTCGGCAGTACATGGCAGGAGGGGTATAAGATGAAGTTCACTAAAATGGATGCGCCCTTTGGTAAAAATGAAACCATGGTACGCCTTTTGATAAATACCAATTTTTGGGTACGCCCTTTGGTAAAAAGTCGAATAGTAATTGATCCTGTTGCGAGGTGAGGTAGACTCTTAAGGATGAGATGGTCTCCTGAAACTCACGAGTTGCTGATGCAGGCTTCGGTGTTCGCTCCTGGCCTGCAAGACAAAGATCGTTAGAACCCGCCGGGAAAAGTCCCCGGCAAGGCACTCTGACGACCAAGTCAGTCTTCGGTGGTGGTAGAGCAAAATGAAAGCAATAGAACAGTAAAATTACACTATCCCGTGTACCTGAGGTGTGTGGAGAGACTTATATTGTTGGAACCCGGATGGCTATAGAGGGGGGGTGAATATAGCCAGACACTCAAATCACCCCCTCTTTCTTTTAACATTCTTCCTGTGATCAGATTAGTAGCAGCGGAAACAAAATGCAACAGGAAGAATAAACCAGAGAAAGGAATCAAACCAACGCTAACACAACGATATACAAGGTTCGGGGATAACTTGCCCCTACTCCTTGGCGTGCCCGTGAGGTGGGCGATCCCTTGATCGTCGACAGATCAAGCCCCGGTGAACTCCGAATAGTAGCAGCCTCCTTCTCGGTGGAGAAACCTCTCCACAAGTGATCTCAAGAAGATACAAGTTAAGCATAGAGACATTCGAGAAGACAAGCTCACAAAGATGTAACAAGATCGCTCAAGCACAAAGCCACAGAGAGCACGAACACAACCCAGCCAAACTTCCCAAGTTTCTGTCCTGTTCGCCTCCGCTCCTCTGCATCCAGCTTTGTCTCTTAAGCTCCTGCTCAACGTTGCCAGCTCCATCAGCACCACTGACTCACACCTTGACCCACTGACCTCTCTGAGCACTCAGTCCACTGGACACTCCTCCAGCTTGTTGATGCAGTCTGGCCTTGATTGTTGTTTTGATGTTGACAACGATTTTAAGTTAGGAGGATGATTATGATATGGAAAATCCTAATCTGGGAGGTTAGGTGGATTATGATTAAGTCCTGATCGAGGATTAGGCATGATTTAGAAAATCCTAACCTGGGAGGTTAGGTGTGATGATTATGATGATTATGATTAAGTCCTAATCAAGGATTAGGCATGATATGGAAAATCCTAACCTGGAGGGTTAGGTGTGGAAAATCCTAGCTTGGAGGGCTAGGTGTTGGAAAATCCTAACCTGGAGGTTAGGTGTGGAAAATCCTAGTTTAGAGGGCTAGGTGTTGGAAAAGTCCTAATTCGGAAGGTTGGGTGAAAAGTTCTAGCTTGGAGGGCTAGGTGAAAAGTCCTAACCTGGAGGGTTAGGTGCAAATTCCCATCCTGGAGAATTGGGTGAAAAAGTCCTGGCTTGGAGGGTCAGGTGCCTAGCTTGGAGGGCTAGGTTGGATGATGTTCTAACTCGGAAGAGTTGGGTGAAAAGTCCTAGCTTGGAGGGCTAGGTGAAAAGTCCTAGCTTGGAGGGCTAGGTGAAAAGTCCTAACTTGGAGGGTTAGGTGCAAATTCCCAACTTGGAGAGTTAGATGGAAAAATCCTTAGCTTGGAGGGCTAAGGTGGATGAATTCCTAGCTTGGAGGGCTAGGATTGAGTCACTGGATCGGTCTGGTGACCGATCAGGGACATTGACACGCTGCTCCTTAGTGGATCGGTCTGGTGACCGATCCAGCTATGTCTGATCGGACTGGTGACCGATCAGGGAGCGCACAGTGAGATTGGGAATCTACTGTGTGGCTCCTGATCGGACCGGTGACTGATCAGGGAGCAGGCTGCTTCCTTGCTGTCTTGCTCCTGATCGGTCTGGTGACCGATCAGGGAGCAAACGGTGAGTGAGTTCCCTTGCTGATCAGAGTCTTGGATCGGTCCGGGGACCGATCAGGGATCTTGGGATTTGATTAAAAAACAACTGTTCATCTGCCCTGATCGGTCTGAGTGACCGATCAGGATCCAATCTGATCGGTCTGGTGACCGATCAGGATTCACCCTGATCGGTCTGGTGACCGATCAGGATTCACCCTGATCGGTTTGGTGACCGATCAGGCGTGTATAGCTGCGAGAGCTGGGAATCCCAGCAAAGCAGTGGATCGGTCTGGTGACGATCCACACACCCTGGATCGGTCTGGTGACCGATCACTTTAATTCAAATTCACTGTCAGACGCGGTCAGAATGTCTGATCGTATCGGATTTGCTGATGATATAAGATATGCTGCATGATCTTCTGCTCTAATGCTCTGATTGAGTTTCAGGTGACAGAGGAGGACTCAAACACTCAAGGAGAAGTCAAGGCGTGCTTTCCTTGGAGCAGGTTTGTCCCTTTTCCCATCTCAGGTTGCAACGGCGAGCTGCGGACTGGAGCTAAGACTGGGGCTTGGCTGAGGAGCTCAGTGAGTCCAGAGATAGCTTAGTAGAGGCTGGCGTTGGCAGATGAGTAGCTGGGAGCTACAGAGATGGTGTCACCCGTCGCTTGGCGGAGAAACAAAAAGGAACGCGAGAGTTGAGTTGAACAGAACTTACAGTTGATACTTGTTGAAGTTCTTCGTGTTCTTGCGTTCTGCTGCGAGAAGCTTGCTGTTCTTGAGTTCTTCAACCATTCTAAGCAAGCTATTAAGGAGCAATCATCATACTTGAGCGCTTGAAGGAGAAAACAAGAAGCTTGGAGTCCGACAGTGGGAAGACACGAAGCAGACAGGGGTCTGCGTGAGATCGCCACTGGGTGGAGCTCGAGAAGCTTGCTGTGTTTAATCCTTGCTAAGTGTTTGAGTAAGATCTTTCTTGTTGTTGTTTCATTGTGCTCATTATATATCATTGTTTGAAACACACTGTGGAGAGGTTTCTCCACCGAGAAGGAGGTTGCTTCATATCCGGTGTTAACCGGGGCTTGATCTGCCGACGATCAAGGGATCGCCCACCTCAAGGGCACGCCAAGGAGTAGGGGCAAGTTATCCCCGAACCTTGTAAACCCTCCTTGTTAGCGATTTTGCTAGTTGTGTGTGTTTTGCTCTCATTTGTTTTTCTGCGTACTCTGTTTTCCATTCTTTCTGCTGTGCTACTAATAATCGAGTTGCAGAAATCGCGATAAGTTTCAAAAGGGGAAGTGATTGTCTATATTCACCCCCCCTCTATAGCCATCTCGTTCCCAACACAGCTGAGCCTCCGTCAGTTGCCAACCGCGCCTTCGTCAGTTGCCAATTGCGCTAGACGCCGTTGAGACCTGAAAACACAATAGATCCAAACCTGCTCCAAGGAAAGCCTCCCATTGACCCTCCTTGAGTGTTTGAATCACCTGCTATCACCTGCACACTCCAACAGAGGCTTAGCAATGCATATCAAAAAGAAATCAGCAAGTAGCAGAGAATCGACAGTGAAAACAGACTTCTGACAGCATATTTGAATTAAAGTTCTGCTCCTGATCGGTCCCCAGACCGATCAGGAAGGAGCCTGATCGGTCACCAGACCGATCCAGCAGTCTTGTGCATACTTCTAATTGGTCCCCAGACCTATCCAGCAATCTGCTGTACGCTCCAGATCGGTCACCAGACCGATCCACGAAGGAGCACCGTGCCAACTCCCTGATCGATCACCAGACCGATCCAGGGACTCAAACCTAGCCCTCCAAGCTAAGTTTTCATCTACCTTAGCCCTCCAAGCTAAGGATTTTTCACCTAACTCTCCAAGTTGGGAATTTGCACCTAACCTTCCAAGTTAAGACTTTTCACCTAGCCCTCCAAGCTAGGACTTTTCACCCAACCCTTCCGAATTAGGACTTTTCCAAACCTAGCCCTCCAAGCTAGGACCTGACCCTCCAAGCCAGGACTTTTTCACCTAATTCTCCAAGATGGGAATTTGCACCTAACCCTCTAAGTTAGGACTTTTCACCTAGCCCTCCAAGCTAGGACTTTTCACCCACCTCTTCCGAATTAGGACTTTTCCACACCTAGCCCTCTAAGCTAGGACCTGGCTTCACTCACCAGGATTTCATCTACCCTGGCTTCACTCACCAGGACCTGGTTTCACTCACCGGAATTTTCATCACCTGGCTTCACTCACCAGAACCCGGCTTTACTCACCGGGATTTCAACCTAGCTTCACAAGCTAGGACCTGGCTTCACTCACCAGGGTTTCATGCCCAGTCCCCGACCATGACTTTAACCCAAATTCGCTAAACTAAACTTAAATCGTTATCAACACCAAAACAACAATCAACGCCAGACTGCATCAACATATATAGCCGGAGAAGCTGACAGCTGCTGCTCAGCCTGCCACCCTTTTTCTCATAGCGAGGGCAGGACAAGGCATACCCAGAGGTGGCAGATTAATGTGTCGCATACCGGAATAAGGAAAAGGTCACTGTCAACTTAAAGGTTAGCGTCGTCGAGTGCCGCTCAGCCTGACACAGAGGTATGTGATTGCAGAACCGGGAGGGGGGGGGGGTAGGAAGATCATGGTGTCAGCGAGATACTCGCGATTAATGACGGAATGATGTCATACCTGTGCCGACCCCATACTCCTTCTGCTAGTCCTGTGTTAGGGAGTGGTTGTTCTGGTGAGTCACGACAATACCTCAAACACGAATGCCGACTGGGGACACAAAACGAGGAGGCCGACTGAGGGCCTAGAGCAGTGATGCTGACTGAGGAGGCCGATTGAGGGTCTAGAGTAACGGTACCAACTGAGGGCACGGGATAAGGAGGCCGACTAGGGGCCTAGAGTGCTGTTGCGATTCGGTGATACATCAAGTGAAGCATCCTCTGGCTCGAGCTTACCCCAGGAGCGTGGGTCGTCACGCGTCGGCTCGGAGCATAGACAAGAGGGGCGCGGGGCAGGCTTACGATAGTCTGGACGCTCGGTCAGGCCGACGCTGAGGAGCGTGGGTCGCCACGTGCCCGATCGGGGACACTGAGCTAAGTGGTGTGTGAGCATATAGTTGCATATGTCCTTAAGATGCCTTAAGTTTGAGATTCCCCTGACTCGGGAGAATTGAGATTCAGTGGCGCTGTGAATCGAGACTTCTTGGACTCGGGCCTCCCGACCCAGGCCTTCTTGGACTCGAGGGGGGGGGGGTCATTTGGGGACTTCCAACCCCCTTAGTCTCGATGATTGCCTTTTACCAGGACCTATCCCTTCTCGTTCTCGAGGGAACTAGGTCGAGCTGCTTATATAAGCCTTATATCCCATGGGCTTCCGAAGCCCACAGATCTATCTCCTACTGATGAAGTGTCAGGCTGCCGAGTCAAGCTATACACGATCTGACCCGGGATAATAATAATAATTATTATTATTATAACGGCTGTCTTATTTCTAATATGTAAACATAAGAAAATGAGACAAAGAATTTATTTATGGCAATGAGCGATTGAAATGTCGTACCGCGTCGATTGATTGCGATATCGGCGACTGCAAACAAAAAGTCCATGCAGTAATTGTTGATTCCCCCCCTTCAAAAAATAATAAAAAATATGCAGAGAAACCATGTTTTGCATGCGGGTCCTTGTGTCACTCTCAATTTATAAATTGAATTTCTAACATGTTTTGCATGCGGGTCCTTGTGTCACTCTCAATTTATAACGTCTGTCTCATTTCTAATATGTTTTGCATGCGGGTCTTTAAAATGACAAGTATTCGGGTTTAATTTTAATAAAATATGACCTTCCTATGGACTTAGGTTACTTGATTGGTGCCCTTGATTGGACGGTTACCATCATAATTGATTAATAATTTGTGGACGACAATAATTAATGAACAAATAGTTTCGGATTTTGAAAGAATCTCAACCGTACGATCTTCTAGTTTCAGAGGTAGTCGTAGTGCAATGATTATAGGGCTACGGCTGCCAAGAGCATTCATATTAATATTAATGTATTGATATTATAAAATCTCATTAGTATTTAAAATCAGAAAGTGTTTTGACATTTATATATTAGTAAGTTTAATTTTTTAAATGTAATTAATGAACATATTTTATAAAAAATAAGAAAATTTCAAAAGTATTTGAATGGTGAGATTGTATATAAAAAAATTTCAATAAAAAAATAAAAAAATGATAAATTCACCGTGGTCTTTGAATGATTGATCTTATGGAAAAAAAAATCAAAAATGATAAATTTCAATATAACGGCACATTTATATAATTTTTTTAAAAAAAATCTATAAATATTCATTTATTTCTATAAATTAAAATCTTTTCTGTTTTTTTTATCATCTCAAATTTATTTTTAAAATGAATGTGACTATATATATACCATGTGATATACGCTTTTTGAAGATATGATATATATTATTAACATTCGGAGGTCCTAATGAAAAAAAAACAAATACTTAAGAAAGTTAATTTTATATTACTGGATAATTAATTTTATATTAACACAAGCAATACGACCGCATAATTATTTGCCCTTGTTCTTGCGGTCATCTCTTTTTTGCAGTATAAATTGCCATGAGCGGGGATGCAGAGGCAGAGAGGACTTCCGACCGGCTCCTTGTTCTTGAGCTCGAGGAGAGAAGAAGAGGAGAAAGGCTCCAAATTTATGCTCTTGTGATTTCCGGTAGCCGGAGTAGTGCCTGAGCATGGGATTCCTGATCGGATGCCCCAACCAGCCGCTTTCTCTGCCGAGTGCTCTCCTCCACGTGGTCCTGCTTCTCGGCTACCTACGGCGGCTCCTCCTCCGCGCCATCGACGCCGTCGGCCTCGGCGACCTCCTCGACGCCGACGATATCCCCTTCCCCGAAACCAATACGGCCGCCCTGATCCGCCAATTCCAGCCGTCGGCGGCAAGGATCCAGGAGGCCCTCCCGGCGGTGCGGTACGGTGGGCTGGGAGAGTTCGAGGAGGAAGGAGGAGGAGGGAGCGGCTGCGTGGTGTGTCTGTGCGAGTTCGAGGCGGAGGCGGAGGTTCGGCGGCTGAGAAACTGTCGCCATGTGTTCCATCGCGGGTGCCTTGACCGGTGGTTGGAGCACGGGCAGCAGTCGTGCCCGCTCTGCCGAGCTCCTCTGCTTCCGGAGGCGGCGAAGGTGGAGGAGCAAATGTGGGCCGACGCCGGACTGTGGGATCTTTACCTCGAAGATCTCGCTCCTCTCCAGATTGCTTCGGCAGGGCCGCCGAGTCCGAGGCTTCTCCTTCCAGTTCCAGACCTGTAATCGAATCGTAGAGACAACTTTTTTTTACCCTTTAAAAAAGGAATTCGGACTTTATAATTCTCCATATTTATCGTAAATAATTAGAAAAATAATATTTATGAATTATCTTATCCCCAAATGAGAATTCCAATCGTCTCCGTAAAAAAAAAAATAAATCAAACAACAATGTTCCAATGGATATAAATATTATTTTAGATTATTTTATATCCCCGTTTAAAAAAAATTGCTCGACTAAAATTGAATAAACTTCATAATTTATTTTCTGAATTCAATCTGTAGCTTCGCCCATCAGAAAAATTGTTCTAGCCGCATTATACTTGTAAATTATTGTGTGGCACTGAATGCTGCATTATCCAAAATTAATTAATTTATTTTTCCTTGCTTTGAGTATGAAACAAAATAACCAGCCAAAGTAATGACAACCACAAGGAAATCAAGGGATAACAAGCTAAGTGATTAGGCCCACAAGTCTTTGATGTGATTTATTATCTTCACTGCTTCTCTTTTGATAATTTTTTTATTAAGAGTTTGAAAATTTTATGACATTGGATCCTTCATTAGTTAGGATTTATCTTCTTTTTAATTTATGTTGATGATCGATCAAAAAATTTAATAGGGTTGGTCCCTTCTTGGATTAATTGAATTATAAGAATTATATACACCTGAATTATAAAAAAAGGGGATAAATCTCAAGGCAGAAATAAAAATTAAAAGGGGTATTTTTTTTGAAAAAATAATTCTAGTATTATTAGAGCAACTTTAATCAAAATAATTTTAACATTCTCAAAATTAATTAAAATAATTTAAATACTAACAAACACTATATAAAATTAATTTTGGTTGAATTAAAATTACAATAGTTAAAAATACTTTTAATAAAAATTTAAATAATTTTAATTGTAATGCTGTCAGGGCTAAGATGCTTCGATAACAATATTAGAATAAAAATATTTTAATTAAAATATAAAAATATTCTGCTCCCTTACAAATTAAATAAATGGAACCATCATAGATTGATTTATTAATGATCGATTAGCTTGTATATCGGAATCAAACAGAGCTCGGATAAGTTAGGTGTCGACTAATGGCGAGTAGATTATTTTAAAATAGATTATTTTAACAGAGCTTGAATCAAACAGAGATCGGAATTAAAATAGATTATTTTAAAATTAATCGGCATCATGTGCCGATTAATATTTTAATTTTAGTAGAGAGGGAGCAAGTACTAAGTCACACGAAAATAATTATTATAAAAATAATCATTAATTTTTTAAAGATATAAAATATATATTTAATTAAATAAAAAAAATCAGAGGGAATAAAATTTAATCCTCTATAAAATTTGAACTCTTCATGTTTATTAAAAAATAAAATTTATTAATAAACTAATTATAAATATTTATTTTTAATGGGATTAAATAATATATGTATTAAGAAAATAAAATATTTTTATATTAAAAAAAATAAAAATTGATCGACGTAAATTAAAAACTGAGGCGGCACGCGGCCAAATTGAGACGGCGCAGTAGGTCGCGTCCCAAACGAACATCCGGCTCTCCACCCTGAAGCATACCGAGCGGAAGGCGCGAGCTCTTCAGGTGCAGGCTCAGGACGAGTTGACCCAGGCGAAGTCTAAACTTCAGGAGACGTCCGCTGCCAATGACTCCCTTCGGGCCCAATTGGAGACCAGAGACGCTGAGGCTCGGGCTCAATTGCAAAGGATAACTGAGTTGTCCGCGAAGCTCTCTTCCAAGGACCAATTGCTACAAGGTCAGAAGGAGGAGCTCGAGTAGCTGCTGAAGGAGAAGTCCGAATGGGAGGCGGCTAGATCAGAGCTGACGGAGCTTCGATCCTATAGGGAAACCGAACCCTCCAGATTGGAAGAGCATAGGCTCGAGTGCATCAATGCCCCGACCCATATGACCGAAATTGCCCACCGGTTTATGGACGTAATGATGCCACAGGGAGTTAACATCGTCCGTCGACTCAAGCTTGGCGGGTATCTGCTTCCTGATCTGCCTCCCACAACAGCGACTTTAGGATATGTGTAAAGACCTGCCTAACGTAACCGAAGAGCCGTTCAAGTGAAGGCCAGACCTCCCATATTTTTGTCTTTCTTCTTTTTGCACTTGTAAGGGCGATTGACCCCCGGTTATGTAATATCTTTGTCTTGCCAAATGAAACATTTCACTTCCCACTTGGGCTTCTTAGGCTTGCTTTCATTGTCGAGTGTTGACAATCCAAATGCTCATCAGTTGGAGCGCTCGGCTCGAGATACCCCTTTGTCGTGTAAACCACTGAACCAAGGGACTTGCGAGGGTTGAGCCGCTTGCGAGGGTTCGGCCACTTGGTTAGGTTGAAATCCGGGGAGCGTGGGTCGCCACGCGGCCGGTCGGGGCCTGAACCAAGGGATTCGCGGGAGCTGACCTGTTTGTTTCTTTGGGCCTGTCCTATCGGGGTGATTTTTATCTCACTTTCTGAAAGCTGCCTTGACAAGTGATTGAATGTATCAATGGTGAAATGATGCATCGGGCAGCGAAACGTCTACCATCGGTCATAAGTACCTCGGGCGGCGAGTGGTTCTGCTTTATTACTTCTCAATATTCTCCCGCAATGCAACCGAGCACGACCGTTCGATCCTGTGATTTACCGAGGCCTTCTACGAATGACCGAGTTTGTTCGCCTTCTCCTATATATAGGCGGCGACTACCATCGTCATTTTCAACCCCAACATAAGGAAAACTGAAATCCCTGTCAGTTTTCCAGCCATCTTCCAATATGTCCACCGACTCCTCCGAGGAATTATTTTCTTTGAAAAGATTTTACACCTTTTTGGATGATTCTTACTTCTCTTCCTCGTAAGATATAGACCGGGAACATCTTGTGACGATGTTTCCTCCAGACTCTCCTCCCTCGACAAGGGTATTCACGACCACAACCTCCCCCCGTGAAGGTGCTTCTCGTAAGGGGAAGGAACCGATGAAGAAAGGGTGGCTTCCAGTATGGGGGTCCCAGATACGGATGACTTACCCTTGGAAACCTGCCGTCATCTGCTTCGGTCGGCTACTTTTTTATGTTCACCTGGTACTGCCACCCCTCCCCGCCGAATGAAGCGAGCTAAGGTGTCGGCTTCTGCAGAACCTGCTGCAGTGACTCCTTCTTTTTCCTGTGTGACCTCCCCTTTGGAGCTCACCTATTCTCCGTCCAGGCATGAGGTATCTCTTCCACCGCCGACTCGCGAGGTTGCCCTTCCTCAGTCAGGAGCTTTCCCTCTGGTGCCTTCTTTTGCTGAGGGAACTAGTGTTTACTCCCCTTTGACAAGGGCCGCCCCTGAGAGCGGTACAACTTACGGGGCTCCCTCTTCTTCTACTTCGTCGAGGAGGGTTTGGATGTTCGCGCCAATGAGACATCCGAAGGAAGATGCTCCTACTATTCTTCGCCCTACGACCCAGGGTGGTTCTGTATGCCGCTCGGCTGGCAATACTGGCTTGACTAATGTTGGAGGGGCTACTATCAGACAGCCCCTGTCTTTGCCAATGCCAGCCCGGGGAGGCCCTTTGACCGCATTCTCACCAACCTCTCCCAGAATATGGGCCTCCGTTGGCGACGGTGCTGCTGTTAGCTCTCCTGGGCCAGTCTCTCCGAATGCCGCCACCCACGGGGCACTAGCTAATGACTCGTGTTCGAGGAGCGGTCTGGATAGGGAGTCGGAAGCCCTGTCCAGGCGAGAACTCGGAAACTCTGCTCAGGCGAGAGCCTGGAAACTATGCTCAGGCGAGAGCACATAGGCCGACTCAAGGAGCCTCAATCTATAAAAGATACTGCTTTCGTTTTTCTTTTCTTTGATTCTGACTCTTGCCGTCATTCTTCGGCAGGCGTCACGACCAGTTTGGAACCTTGAGGAATTGACTACGCTCAAGACCCAACTTTTTGAAGCACACCACATCATCTCCACTCTTCAGGCCGACCTGAAGGCCAAAGAGGAAGAACAGGCTGCTTGTGCTGCGGAGCTTGGTAAGCTTCAACAAAGACATGAAGTCCAAGCATTCGTACTGAATGAAATTCAGCAGCGCATACAGTGCCTCAAAGGATATGCCAACTCTCTACTCCAAGACAAGTCCCAGGAGAAGATCGGCCGAGCTCCGTGAACTAGGAGCAATTATTATTAAGAATGCTCTTTTGGTTTTCCTTCGCTGGAGAGGGGCTATGCCTCGATTTTGTAATAGCTTTTGACAATAAGAATGCCACCTTTTTTATATTCCTTGCCTTTGCAATGTTTAAGTGTTAAGAATCTGAGCGACATTATTAACCCGAGTGAGGATTCCCAGCTCCTGTCCACTTCATTGAATGTGTATACGAGCCGCGCGAGTATAACGCCTTCTACTCGTGTCGACCACTCGGGCGAGTATAACCCTTTGCGATTATAGACGCGAAACACGCTAAGTGTCATAGCAACTTAAGCGAAATCGACCGATTCGTTACTTGGCGAGCTTAAAAGAGTTAATCGGATGAAATTGCCAACTTGGACAATTCATTGTGCTGTCGCTGAATTACGGGCCTTGTGAAGGCTTGTCATGATGCTTTCATGCGGGTCCTGTTTAGGGGGTAACCAAGTTAAGGAGATGTCCGCAAGATGTTCTTGCTTCAGAACTTCAGGAATTTTGCGCACTCGGTCGGGCATGACTCAGGGAGCGTGGGTCGCCACGCATCCGGTTGAGGGCCGATCCGAGGGATAAATGTACCTTATGAAGAGGTGAGGGTCTGAGCATTGATTCAGGCCGATTCTCAGAAGCGTGGGCTGCCACCCGTCCGATCAGAGACACTGAATCGAGTTTGGCGTGGAAGCTGGGCCACTTGCTGGCGAGGCAAGAGTTTTGCGAACACGGTCAGGCAAGACTCAGGGAGCATGGGCCACCACGCGTCTTACTGAGCAGCCGAGCCGTGGGATAAATGTAACTCGTGCAAAGACGAGAGTCTGGACACTAACTCAAGCCGATTCACAGGAGCGTAGGCCGTCACGCGTCCGATCGGAGACACTGAATCGAGTGCGGCATGGAAGCTGGTGCACTTATAATTTGCTGGCGAGGCAAGAGTTTTGTGCACACGGTCAGGCAAGACTCAGGGAGCGTGGGCCACCAAGCGTCTTACTGAGCAGTCAAGCCGCGGGATAAATGGCACACACGGTCGGGCAGGACTCAGGGAGCATGAGACGTCATGCATCTTACTGAGCAGCCGAGCCGCGGGATAAGTGGCACACACGGTCGGGCAGGACTCGGGGAGCATGGGATGCCACGCGTCTTATTGAGCAGCCGAGCTGCAGGATAAATGGTACACACGGTCGGGCATGACTCAGGGAGCATGGGACGCCACGCGTCTTACTGAGCAGCCGAGCCGTGGGATAAATGGCGTACACGGTTGGGCAGGACTCAGGGAGCGTGGGACGCCACGCGTCTTACTGATCAGTCGAGCTGCCGGATAAATGGCGCACACGGTGGGGCAGGACTCAGGGAGAGTGGGATGCCATGCGTCTTACTGAGTAGCCGAGCCGCGGAATAAATGGCGCACACGGTCGGGCAGGACTCAGGGAGAGTGGGATGTCATGCGTCTTACTGAGTAGCCGAGCCGCGGAATAAATGGCGCACACGGTCGGGCAGGACTCAGGGAGTGTGGGACGCCACACGTCTTACTGAGCAGCCTAGCCGCGGGATAAATGACGCACATGGTCGGGCAGGACTCTGGGAGCGTGGGACGCCATGCGTCTTACTGAGCAGTCGAGCCGCGGGATAAATGGCGCACATGGTCGGGCAGGACTCAGGGAGCGTGGAATGCCACACGTCTTATTGAGCATCCGAGCCACGGGATAAATGGCGCACACGGTCGGGCATGACTCAGGGAGCATTGGACGCCACGCGTCTTACTGAGCAGCCGAGCCGCGGGATAAATGGCGGACACGGTCGGGCAGGACTCAGGGAGTGTGGGATGTCACGCGTCTTATTGAGCAGCCGAGCCGCGGGATAAATGGCGCACACGGTCGGGCAAGACTCAGGGAGCGTGGGACGCCATGCGTCTTACTGAGCAGCCGAGCCGCGGGATAATAGCTCGAGAGTCTGGAGCATCTGCGAGCGGGGTGAGGGCCATGTTTTCCCACTATTGCGAGTGCTTTACATTTACATTATAGCCTCTCATTTAGCAGCCCGATAGGGCTGAAGGTGGATCGCACTCGAGGGTCGATCCAACCTCTTTCCCTTCTCATTCTCTAAATAATAAGCCCCTGAAGCGAGCTTCTGAATAACTTTGAAGGGTCCTCCCCACTGCGGCTCCAGCTTGTTGACATCTCCCACGGGCTTGATCCTCTTCCAGACAAGGTCTCCCACTTGGAATGTTCTCGGCAGTACCTTCCGATCATACTTTTGTTTCATCTTCTGTCGATATGCGAACATCCGAGCGGCTGCCTTGTCTCGGATTTCGTCAACCAGGTCCAGCTCCAGTCGCCGCCTTTCAGAGTTGTCTTCATCACATGCCCCCCGCCGGTCTGATTCACATCCTACTTCAACCGGGATTACTGCTTCACTCCCATAAACTAACTGGAAGGGCGTGCATCTCGTTGTCTCTTTGATCGTGGTCCGCAAGGCCCATAGGATGCTCGGGAGCTCCTCTACCCATGTTCCACCGACGTGGTCGAGCTTAGTCTTTAATTCTCTAAGGATCTCCCGGTTGGCCACTTCCGCCTGGCCATTGCTTTGAGGGTAGGCTACAGAGGTGAAGGCTTGCTTGATGCCATATTTTGCGCACCACTCTTGTATCCTTCTACCCTGGAACTGCCTTCTGTTGTCAGAAATGAGCTTGTGTGGGATCCCATACCGGCATAGTATGTCCCGCCACAAGAACTTCATCACTACCTGTTCAGTGATGCGTGACAGAGCCTCAGCTTCTATCCACTTGGAAAAGTAGTCGATGGCTACCAGCAAATATTTTTTCTGGGCAACGGCAGTTGGGAATGGTCCCACGATGTCCATGCCACATTGATCAAAAGGGCAAGAGACCACCGATGCTTTTAGCGCCTCTACGGGTCGATGCGGTAGACAGTGATGCTTCTGGCAAGACAGGCAAGTGGTCATCAGCTCGTTGGCATCCTTCTGCAGGGTCGGCCAATAATAGCCCGACATTATCGCCTTCCGAGCAGTCGCGCGAGCCCTAGCATGGTGTCCACAGATCCCCAAATGAATTTCTCTCAGCACATAGTCGGCATCCTCTTCGCTCAGTCATTTGAGGAGAGGTCGAGAAAACGATCTCTTGTATAGGACATCGCCGACCATGGTATATCGGGACACATGCTTCTTAAGCCACCTAGCCTCCTCCCGGTCGGCCGGTAAGACTCCCCTTGTGAGGTAGGTGATGATTGGGGTTCGCCAATCGGACTCCAGCTCCAAATCAGCTTATCTTTCTATTTGCATGATTAGCAACGCCGGGCCACCCGCTTGGGGAAGCACCCAAGAGCCGACTGAACTGACTAGCTTAGCCAATTCATTTGCCTTAAAGTTCTCCTCCCGTGGGATCTTTCTCACTTGCACTTCTTTGAATTCATCCTTCAGCTTCTCATAAGCCTCGATGAAGGCCTGCAATCGATCACTGTTGACCTCGAATCGCCCGGCCACCTGCTGTGTAACCAGTTGGGAATCGGAGTAGAGCACCACCCGGGCTGCCCCTACGTGCTTGGCGGCCTGCAGTCCAAATATGAGGGCCTTATACTCGACCTCATTATTCGTGGCCTTATACTCTAGTCGAACAGACAAGTGCATTTGTTCCCCGCTCGGGGAGATCATCAGGATACCAATTTCACTTCCCGACTGAGCTGCTGAGCCATCCACATATATCTGCCATGCTTCTTCAATCTCGTCCGAATGTAGCTCGCTTAAGAAATCAGCTAGAGCCTGAGCCTTGATAGCTGGTCAAGGCTGGTATTGAATGTCATATTCACTCAGCTCGGTGGTCCACTTAATCAGTCATCCAGATGCTTCAGGATTGGAGGCCACTCGGCCTAGATTGCTATTTGTCAGCACCACGATAGGATATGCCAAGAAATAAGGGCGAAGCCTCCGAGCACCCAACAATAGCACATACATCAATCTCTCGAGTGTCGTATAGCGGCACTCAGCTCCCTTTAGTAAATGAGCAAAGAAGTACACTGGATGCTGCTCGGCTGCTTCCTGCTTAACTAAAACCATGCTGACCGAGTCAGCCGATGCAGCCAAATAAACGTACAGAGTCTCCCCGACCTCTGGTTTCGCCAGCACTGGGAGCTCAGTAAGGTAGGTCTTCAGTTCTTCGAACACCTTGTCACAGTCGACGTCCCATTGGAATTTGGTGGCCTTGTGGAGGGTCTTGAAGAAAGGCAACCCTCGTTCAGCCGATCGGGAGATGAATCGGGACAGGGCTGTGATTCGTCCCCACGAGCCGCTGTGCCTCTCGGAGATTTCTAGGTGGGGGGTATATCCAGTAGAGCTTTAACCTTGCTAGGGTTGGCCTCGATGCCTCGCTCGGTCACGATGTATCCCAGGAATTTTCCCCTTCGGGCACCAAACAGACATTTGGCCGGGTTTAGCTTGAGCCCGTACCTTCGCAACGTCTGACAGGTCTCTTCGACATCCGCTACCAAGTCCTCAGCTCGAGTGGACTTGATGAGGATGTCGTCCACATACACTTCGACATTTCTTCCGATCTGGGACCGGAAGACTTTATTCATCATACGCTGGTAAGTGGCTCCAGCATTCTTCAACCCGAACGGCATGACGGTATAGTAGTAGGTACGGTCTGTCGTAATGAAGCTGACCTTCTCTTAATTTTCGACGGCCAGGGGTACTTGATGATACCCCTGATAAGCATCCAGCATGGAAATGAACTCGCTGCTAGCTGTTGAGTCCACCATCTGGTCGATCCGAGGCAAGGGATAGCAATCCTTCGGGCAGGCCCTGTTAAGGTCACGAAAGTCGATGCAGATCCACCACTTGTTGTCTGGCTTGGGTACTAGCACCACATTGGCCAGCCAGGCCGGGAATTACACTTCCCTGATGTGCCCGGCCTCCGTCAGCCTCTTGATTTCGGCTCGGATCACCTTATTCTGCTCTGTGCTGAAGTCCCGCTTCCTCTGCTTCATGGGTCGAGCATGGGGAAATACATGGAGGCGGTGTTCCGCCACCTCTGGTCGGATGCCTCTCAGCTCTTTAACTGACCAGGCGAAGACATCTTGGTTTCGAGCCAAGTATTCCATCAGGGGCTCCTTCAGTTCCTTAGGCAATCTTGCTGCAATCTTGACTCGGGATTCCTCTCGATCCGGGAGGACTTGCACCTCCTCTTTGTCCTCGTGCAACTCGGACCAAGGGGAAGCTTGAACCATGTTGCAGTCGGAGAAGGGGCGGGGAGCCTTGCGTCTCTCTACCTGGGCGTCGTCCACGTAGCATCTCCGGGCCACTCTTTGGTCACCCTTGACTTCTCCCACCTTGTCCCCGACTGGAAACTTAACCTTCAGGTAGAAGGTGGAGGCGATGGCCCGGAACTCGTTGAGGGCCAGTCGACCCAAAATGGGTTGTAGGACGAAGGAGCATCCACCACCAAGAAGGTAGACCACCGAGTCCTCTTCAGTGGCTCCTCGCCCAGAGAAATGGCCAGCCGAATCTGGCCGATAGGCTGCACCTAGTTCCCCGTGAAATCGAACAACGGGGTTATTACCAGGTCCAGTTGGGACCTCTCGATTTGGAGCTGGTTGAATGCTCGCTTGTAGAGGACGTTGACCGAGCTGCCCGTGTCCACTATGGTGCGGTGGACTTCATAGTTGGCGATGACGGATGTTATGACCAGCGCGTCATCATGTGGGACCTCTAGCCCCTGCAGATCTTCGGGCCCGAAACTGATCTAGGGCCCCTCCGCCTGAGCCAGGCTAGTGCCAACCTGATGGATCTCCAGTCGGCGTACTTGTGCCTTCCGGGCATGGTTGGAGTCCCCTCCCGTTGGTCCGCCTGAGATGAAGTGTACGCCTCCTCGGATGATATTCTGCTGGTTGGCTTGTTCTTCCTCCATCTCCTCGCCCCCATCCTGGGTCCCCTGAGGGAAAAGATTGCGGGCAGCTGGGGGGTTTTCTCGCAATTCCTCGGCCACGGGATCGACATTCGGGCCGCCTCGGCCTGCGCCCCGTCTGGGAGGTGTTTGTCGCCCCCGTCCTCTGGGGGCCGGGGCCCGGTCCCGACCGGCTTGATGACACTCTTCGGTAGCGTGGCCATGGCTCTGGTGGAAGGTGTAGTATGGCCTCCACCGGGCAGGGAAACACCCCTGGGCCACCTGCTGTACATGGCGCCGCTCCATACCTGCATGCTCGGCGGGCTCGCGTGGGCTGCAGATAGGTCCCCCTGGGGGCCTAGCACCCTGAACGGGGTGGGGAGGTGCCGAGGTAACCGACTCCTTTCTGCGAGCAGCCTGCGCCTCCTCCATGTTGATATATTTGACAACCTTGCCAAGAAGGTTGTCGAAGTCCTTCGAGGGCTTCATGATCAGCGAGCGGAAAAACTCCCCGTCCTGCAGGCCCTGGGAGAAAGCGTTGACCATGACCTCTTGAGTGGCAGTTGGCACATCCAATGCCACATCATTGAACCTCTTGATGTAGGCCTTGAGGGTCTCCTTTGAACCTTGCTTCAGGGCGAACAAATTAAAACTTGTCTTGTGATGCCTTCGGCTGCTAGCAAAGTGCTGCAGGAACACTCTTTTGAGACCCTCAAAGCTCATGATCGACCCCTCGAGGAGTCGGTCGAACCATCTTTGGGCTGCGCCAAATAGGGTTGTCAGGAAGGCTCGGCATTTGATGCCTTCCGGATACTGATGAAGCAGAGCCGCACTCTAGAACTTCATCAGATGCTCCTCCGGGTCCGTGGTTCCCGCATACTCGAGGATGGTGAAGAAACGGAGGTGGCGGGGTACAAGGTCATCTAAGACCCAGGGAGCAAAAGGACTGCGTACCAGTGCAACTGATGCAGGATCAGCTGGAGCCTTTCCCTTGTCCGGTCGCCTCCCTCGCACCAGATTGGACACTGAGGCTCTGCTGACACTGAATGGGCCTCACCACCTTGGTCCCGGGGCACAACTGCTGGGGGAGGTGCAGAGCCACCCTCAGGCCTAACAGGCCTGCCTTGTCCTTCCGAAGGCCAGCGCTCAGCCGGCTCCGGGCCCTGAGGCCCCTGGCTGGTGGCTTGCGAGGGCCTTTGAGAAGCCCTCTGAGCTCGCGTAGCCATTAGCACCTCGTACTCCTCGCGAGAGACATCCATAGTCATCTGGTTGGGGTCAACCATCTCCACTTCCGATCAGGCTGCTGGTGTCCCTCCTTCTAGCGCCAAATTTGATCCTGTCGCGAAGCGAGTTGGACGACCCTACAGCTGAGTGAGCCTCCAAGAAGAGCGAGGTGTTGAGGCAATCAACCCAAGAATGATCGGGAAGATCATGGTTTTGATGTGTGTGCCAATAAGTTTAAGGTTAGGGTGTTGGTTGTATTTGATATGTGTGATTAAGTTTGCAGGACTTGGAGAATCACATTTGGTGGACATATCCGAGGGACGAGAGCCGAGGGAGGAGAGCTTCAAGGGCAAGCCGGGAAGTGGACTTCAAGGGCACACGTGAAGGGTGGCATGGAGGCAAGCCAAGGGAAGGTTTGCGTGCGCATCCGAGGGACGATTGCCAGAGGAAGAGGACTTCAAGGGGCAAGCCAAGGGAGCAGACCTGAAGGCACACGCGAAGGAAAAGGTCCGGAGTGACTGAAGCTGAGCTGTGAGGCAGGGCAGTCGACTGGCCTGAAGGCAGTCGACTGCCAAAACTCACAGAGAGTTTACAGTCTCAGACCAGTCGACTGCCCCAGGGGCAGTCGACTGGTAACCCCGAAAAACTAGCCGTTGGCTAGCATTTATGGCTAGGCCAGTCGACTGCCAAATGGGCAGTCGACTGGTGCGAGTTGGACAGCTTGCGAAGCTGTCCTTTACTCATATAAAAGGAGGACTATTTGTCTCAAGCACACTACGGTTCTTGTGTGTAACGAAGTGCTGCTAGTGCCAAGAGTCCTCATCCCTTCCTCTAGTGATTACTTGCATCTTGTAAAGAGGAAGAGCACAAGATTGTAAAGGTTTTCTCCACCTTGAAGGAGGGTTTCATAGTGGAGGTATGAACTCGTACGGATCCTTGGATTAGTCACCCTTAGGGGTGGATACCAAGTAAAACACTGTGAGTTAGCATTGTTTGCATTCTATATCTTGTATTGTGCTAACCATCTTGTAGAGAAAAGCCGAGCCATCGATCCTAACAGTTGGTATCAGAGCGCAAGGACGCCTTCAACGGACTAACCGCCAAGAAGAGCAATCATTAAAATGACCGGCTCGCATATTCAACCGCCGAAATTCGAGGGAGAATTTTCATGGTGGAAGAAGAGAATGGAGGTATTCTTCAACACTGACTTTGATATTATGCTTATCATGGAAAACGGTTTTGAGATACCTAGGGATCAAGAAAACAAGATTCTTGATAAAGTAAGATGGAGCAAGAAGCAAAAAGATGATTACTTGGCAAATTTCAAGGCCTTGCATCATCTACTTAGTGTTCTTCCTCAACAAGAAGTGACAAGAATTGGAAACTACTCAAGTGCCAAGGACTTATGGGACAAGTTGGTGGAACTTCATGAAGGCACTTCGGAGGCGAAGATGGCAAAAAGGGATCTTCTTCGGTCCCAACTAAATAGTATCAAGCTTGATAAAGGAGAGAAGGTAACGAGTTTACATGCTAGATTTAAAGAAATTCTTATTGGGCTAACAAGTGTAGGAGAACAATTACCCAACCGAGACATCTTGATGAAAGCAATCAATGCTCTCCCAAGAACATCAACATGGAGCTCAATGGTGGATTCGTACTACATCTCCAAGGATCTAGAGAAGACATCTCTAGAAGAATTTTTCTCAACCATGGAGCTTCAAGAGACTCGAGTTGGAGGAACTATCGAAGAATCTTACTACAAGCCAAAGAGTATAGCCCTTGTGGCAAACAAGGGAAAGGGTAAGAAGAAGGAGGTTTCGTCATCCGATTCGGAGGAGTCGAGTGCTTCCATGGGTAGTGATGCGGAAGCCTATATGGTAAGAAAGGTAAGAAAAGAATTTAAACAATTTTCTACTAACAAGTCTCGTGGTAGGAAAGAGTCAAGAAGCAAACATAAACCAAGAAAGATTATTTGCTACAACTGCTAAGGAGAAGGCCACATGAGAGATGAGTGTCCTCTCTTGAAAAAGAAGGAAGAAAAGAAGAAGGAAGGAAAGAAGAAATCAAAAGAGAAGGAGAAGAAGGTTCAAAACTTGAAGGCTACATGGGATGATCCATCTTCATCGGATGAGGAGGAGCTTTTTGTTTCCCATTTTGCACTAATGGGAATTGATGACCTTGCCTCCACGGCATCCGAGTTTGAAGAGGAGAAAAGCTCAAGTGAAGACGAAGGGAGTTCTAGTGAAGGGGGAGGCTCCACCTCGGAATCGGACTTCTCGGTAAGTGAGGTACACAACTTACCCACTTCCATTCTTGCAAAAATAATTTCAAGCACTAGTGATGACTTAGTAGATGCTAAAAAGAAGATCAAGTGTCTAAAAAGGGAAAATTGCATGTTAAAGGATAGATTAGCATCAATGGAAACTAAGGACAATGAGCATGCTTCTTCTTCTAACACAAATGACTCATTTTTAGAAGAAGAAAATAAGGATATAAGGGAAAAGGTAGATAGCCTCACCCAAGCACTTAGGAAGTTTGAAGTTGGCTCAAAAACATTAGACATGATAATTGGGAACCAAAGAGCAACCTTTAGGAAAGAAGGATTAGGGTTTGGAAAGTCTAGCAATGAGAAAACCTATCATTGTTTAATTGCTAGAGGACAATCAAAGACCAAGACCCTTAGTAAGAAATGGATCCCCAAAGAGTACTTGGTTAACCCAATCAGGAAACACTTCTATTGGGTACCAAAGTCAATCCTAATGGGTTAGAGGATTTGGGATAAGTCAACCATGATATTACAATTTCAAATTTTTGGAGTTTGGTTGACTTGAGACATTGAGGGGGAGGTTGTAGCCTATAGTAGAAATTCATGATGAATTAGGGCAAAAATAAGGCTTACCCTGAAAACATCTCATATTACTTAGTTTATGATTATATGCTTGCATATGGGATGTTAGGATGATACATTGGTTCACTTGTGCTTATGGCATAGTGTTGAATCATTAAATGTATCAAAATCATTGAAAATAGACCAATCATGGGGAAGGCATGTGTTTAATTAATGGATACATTGCCCAAAGATCATGGTTGGACATTTTAATTATTTGAAACCATTTCATGTTTTATTTATATTGGCATGACTTTGAAACATATATTGTTGCATATTTAGATTGAAAACTTGATACAAACTTAGTGTGTTTCAAGAAATTTTGAACTTTGGTCAAAAGTCAAGCATGATTAAAATTTTTCACGAAATGATATTTTTCCCTGATAGAGTATCTTACAAGAAACATGCTTGCAAGGTTTTACAATTTTTAGAACTTTCTGGAATTTATTGGAGGTTTCTGAAATTCGACACAGAGGCTGAAAAACCAGACTGATAGCGTATCAGTCGACTGCCCATGGGGCAGTCGACTGGTAAGGCTGATTTCAGCCTGCTGAGCCATTTTTTAGAAATCAAGGATGTTCTCATTTGATGCCCTAGGATAGTGTTGCTGTAGGCAATCATTTTGATAGTGTCAAAGGGGGAGAATGGGTAGTTTAAGTAAGTTAAGTTTGATCTTTAGCAAAATTTGGACTTAATATTGGATTATGATGGAAATTTGAAAATGGCATAGATTAAGGGGGGATGTTACTTCTTAAGGTTACATTTTCAAATTGCTACTGCTCTTTATTTGTGTTGTTGACTAGTATATTATATCCCTAACTTAAACATGTTGCCACATATCAAAAAGGGGGAGATTGTTGAGGCAATCAGCCCAAGAATGATCGGGAAGATCATGGTTTTGATGTGTGTGCCAATAAGTTTAAGGTTAGGGTGTTGGTTGTATTTGATATGTGTGATTAAGTTTGCAGGACTTGGAGAATCACACTTGGTGGACATATCCGAGGGACGAGAGCCGAGGGAGGAGAGCTTCAAGGGCAAGCGGGGAAGTGGACTTCAAGGGCACACGTGAAGGGTGGCATGGAGGCAAGCCAAGGGAAGGCTTATGTGCGCATCCGAGGGACGATAGCCAGAGGAAGAGGACTTCAAGGGGCAAGCCAAGGGATCAGACCTGAAGGCACACGCGAAGGAAAAGGTCTGGAGTGACTGAAGCTGAGCTGTGAGGCAGGGCAGTCGACTGGCCTGAAGGCAGTCGACTGCCAAAACTCACAGAGAGTTTACAGTCTCAGACCAGTCGACTGCCCCAGGGGCAGTCGACTGGTAACCCCGAAAAACTAGCCGTTGGCTAGCATTTAAGACTAGGCCAGTCGACTGCCAAATGGGCAGTCGACTGGTGCGAGTTGGACAGCTTGCGAAGCTGTCCTTTACTCATATAAAAGGAGGACTATTTGGCTCAAGCACACTACGGTTCTTGTGTGTAACGAAGTGCTGCTAGTGCCAAGAGTCCTCATCCCTTCCTCTAGTGATTACTTGCATCTTGTAAAGAGAAAGAGCACAAGATTGTAAAGGTTTTCTCCACCTTGAAGGAGGGTTTCATAGTGGAGGTGTGAACTCGTGCGGATCCTTGGATTAGTCACCCTTAGGGGTGGATACCAAGTAAAACACTGTGAGTTAGCATTGTTTGTATTCTATATCTTGTATTGTGCTAACCATCTTGTAGAGAAAAGCCGAGCCATCGATCCTAACACGAGGTCGGTGAGGTGGTCTAACGAGCTGTGTCCCCTCTAGTCTGCAAGACAGAGACCGTTAGAACCCGCCGGGAAAAGTCCCCGGCCAGACACTCCGACGGTCAAGTCAATACTCGACGGTGGCGATGGGAAGCAATAGAACAGTATGAAAATTGCACTATCGCACGTACCTGAAAGATGCGGAGTGTGAAGTCTTATATAGCCGAGGAAGCTGACAAATCCTGCCCCGCCTGCCACCTGTTGTCATATAGCGAGGACAAGGTAATACATGCCCAGAGGTGGCAGGATAAAGTAGCACATGCTGTATTAAGGAAAGGGGCAATGTCAACTTAAGGGTTGGCGATGTTGGGCGCCACTCGGCCTGACATCAAGGTATGTGGTCGTGGTACGGGGGGGGGGGCAGGATAAGGCAGGAAGATCAATGTCTCGACGAGATATCTGCCGTTTGAGACCAGGATGACCTCAGTCCTGTGCCGACCCCGTATAGCTTCTGGTAGTCCGGTGTCAGGGAGTGGTTGTGCCTGTAGAAGCCGTCTGGGGGGCCCAAGAGGGTACCGACTGGGGCACTAAGGGATGAAGCCGGCTGAGGGCCTATGACGGTGCCGACCGGGGCACGGAAGGATGAGGCCGGCTGAGGGCCTATGACGATGCCGACCGGAGCACGGAAGGATGAGGCCGGCTGAGGGCCTATGATGGTGCCGACCGGAGCACGGAAGGATGAGGTCGACTGAGGGCCTATGATGGTGCTGACTGGGGCACTAAGTAACGCCTCCTCTGGTTCGGGCTTATCCCAGGAGCGTGGGCCGCCACGCGTCGATGGGGACCCAAACCTGGAGGGGTCTTAGAGCACAAACATCCGATTTGGGATCTGACTAATACTAAAGACCGTGGGCCGCCATGCGGCAGTTCAAGGGCCTAAGTCCGAGCGACTCCTATCCAACGGGTCTTTACAGCTCCCTACTCATCTTCCTTCTGACTAGGTGCCAGACTGCCGGGCCAAGCTACACGCAAGCTGATCCGGGATCAATATTATATTTGAGAAATTTAAATTATTTGACTTGAATCATACGTATTCATATACTCTTTATCCTGATTCATCTATTATTAATTGATTCATTTTATTTTTTTAATTTATCCAAATCGATAAAAAATAATTTAGAAGATTGAACCGATCATCTCTATCCTTTAGAATTAATTGGATTAACTCATATTATTAGTCATACAATTCGAATCCTCATATTAATTTTTTCGTATTTATCTGAGACGAATTGCAGGACACCTTTACACAGGAATTAATTGGATCAAGCGAAATACCATAAAAAGCTCAGTTCAACTTCATTCTGTGATCGGCGTCTGATGGCCGTTCAATCTCCATCGAACGGTCTGCGAACGTTTTAAAGAGCAAAGGTCAAAAGCTCAGACACGGTTTTAAAGAGTAAAACCGTTTCGCGTGCTTCTTTCTCTTCCCCACGCCCACGCCCACGCCCACGCTAACGCTAACGCTAACGCTAATGGCGATGCCTTGTACTGCCCTGGTTTCTTCCCCTCCTGCTACAGTTTCTTTCTGCCGTGCGTCTCCTTCTGTCTCTTGCACGGGCGATAGGAGCTCTCTGGCGAAGCAATACGCTTCTCTGTCGTGGTCTTCGTCAATCTCACACGTTCAGATCTCCTATCAGCAGCTCTGCAGATCACCCTCTCCCTTCCTTCCCAAACGAAAGGTTCTTTCTTTTTTATTCTCGATCAATTTTCTTGCAGCACGCTGGAGTAATTCGTGGGTGCTAGAGAATGCGTCAGCTCTAGGATTTAGGGTTTTGGAAACTTTGTGCCTCTTTGTCTGAATAGACCGTCACACGATCCCGATTGCTGAATTAGTTCGAGAATGTGGGAATCGTTTTCCTTCACGTTTGATCTCTGCGCATGAAATCCAGGAAATGAATGAAATTGTAACGAACAAGTAGGATTAACGATGCTTTTATTTCATTGTTTGATTTATGATATTACCGCAATTTGAACCGTCTATTCTTTTAAAATAAGTTTATGATTTTATTGGAATTTATAAAATTTCAAAATAACACGAAATGAAAGTAGAATTTTGAGTTTCTTCTTACTCAATTCTTACAATTGCTTAGCAGAGAAGTGGAGAAAATAAATCATTATAGTTTGGTCTAGTAAATCAATGGATTGGGCTTCATGGGTCCAATTCTGATAAATCAAAAGGTTTATGTTCTTAATTTGAATTGAATGATTGGAGATTTCAAGTAGCATTTTCTGTTTCTGTGTTGATATTGTTCAGAGACAATGTCGTGAATCTTTTGTGGCGGGCACAGAAGTTGTGGGAGTGGTTGTTTGTTAATGTGCAATGAGATAGGTGTGGATTCTTTCTTTCTGTTTCTTTTTGTTGTTAAAATGACCACCTGTTTTTATTTTTTCGAATTAAGGTACAATATGAATATCTGAGTTTGGGTACATAAATATCACATGATATCTATAACGCTAGTTGGCTGACGACATCTGCAATTCAAAAGCTTACATTATTCAGTTTGGAAAACCATGCTTGCCATTCTTCTATCACAGCATTTTGATTCACTTGCATGACATCATTATGTTGGTTTCAATAATTATCAATACTGATAAATCCTTCCCAACCGAATTCTAGTCTGTATATATTGGCATACTCTCTATGTAGTTCTGTAAGCTTTTTAACTCATCTCATAGATGACTGGAGATATCTAATCAATAATTATGACAATGCAGACATTGATTGATATTTATGCTTTTGCCAAATTAGACACGGTATACTTCATCACATGTTTGACTAGTTAGATTATCAGATCACAACGTGTAACATATTTGTATACTCTATTTAAGTTACCATTTCTAGGATTTACTCTTGCAGGTTGGCATTGTACAGGCTGCATGGACTCGCAGATCAAGAAGTGAAGCCGCAAAGAGGCCCAACAGAAAGTCATGGAAGCAAAGAACGGACATGTACATGCGGCCTTTCCTGCTAAATGTTTTTTTCTCAAAGAGATACATTCATGCAAAAGTGATGCATAGAGGAACGAGCAAAGTTGTATCTGTAGCAAGCACTAATTCTAAGGAACTCAGGAATACTTTGCCATCTCTTGTTGACGATGATGCTTGTAGGACCATTGGACAACTGATTGCTGAGCGATCAAAGGACGCCGATGTTTTTGCACTGGCTTATGAACCCAAGAAAAATGAGAGAATTGAAGGCAAACTTGCAATTGTACTTGATACCATAAAAGACAATGGAATCATATTCGTGTAGGTGTGTACTTTCAAAGTGTAGCACAATGAATGTTTGTTCTGATGGTGCAGGGAGCACCACAATCAAATTTATATTTTGATGTTGTCAAGGGTTCAAGAGTAAGTCTTATTGTTATCTGATGAATTGATATAGTGTGTCGGAGACTCAATTTGGAAAGTCCTAGTAGGTCAGATGGACCTGATAATAGGCAAGGGAAATCTCAGCAGATCGTGGAAATCAAGCAGTAAGTCCAGATGGGTCAAGTGGACCTGACATCTAGCAGATGGATTCGATAGGTCTGGAGGATCCGGTATCGATTAAGTGGAAGCCCTGACAGGCCGATTTGATGCTGAGCGGTTAAAGTCTAAATAGGTTTAGAGAACTTGATGTTTGGTAGGTAAGTTGAGGTAAGCTCTTAGAGGGAGTGCAACAAGGTTGTGTCCCACAAGGACAAACCTTAGGCGCTGAACCAACTAAAGAAACCAACTGAGTATTCTAAGTTGAGATCCAGGCAGGTTCAACTGTCATACTCATGTATATTTTCTATCTATTGTGCTAACTCCGTTTTACAGGATCATGACCCTTTAAACTTCAAAGGGTCATGACTTTTGATTCAAAACTCAAAATCAAACTTTGTTAGTTGTCACACGTCCACGACTTAGAGATCTAGAATTGTTGTTCAATTGACCTAACCAAAGGAAGGGGTTCAGTCGACTGAAAAGTGGGATGCCCATTTTTCTAACACAGATCAGCTTGCAAATTTGGTATAACAGCATGTTCAGTCGACTGATAAAAGTAATCAGTCGACTAATCCATGTTTGGAAAGCACAGAAGATGTAGAAGGAAAGCTTGTTCAGTTGACTAATTAATAGGATTAGTCGACCGATACAAGCAAGGAAAACCAGAACAGTAGATCAAATCGGCGTAAACAAGGAAGGGAGTGTAGTTTAGTTGACGGATAAGTTCAGTCGATCGAATGAAATTTTCAGTCGACTGAACGATGCCTATAAAAAAGCACCTCAAGATCAGAGCTAGGAACAACTTTTGCTCATTGTCTCATTATGTTTTTGCTGCTTTTGCTTGTGTGAGTTTTGCTACTACGACACTGGAAGGCTCACCGACAACCTACGCAAAGGATCACATTCTCTTGCCGATATATTTTATTAATTGTACTTGCAGTTTCATTTCAAGGGGATAACAAAGTTGTTGCTATTTTTCTTATACTAGTACGAGTTTGTTTTTCTCCGAAAAATTATGAAGAACAGGACTATAGTGGATTATCCAACGAAGCGATCAAAGATCGTTGGCCTTAAAATAGGAGTCGACGAAGACTCTGAACAAAGTAAAAAAGAACTTATCTTTTGATTTGTGTTTATTTGTAATTCATTGTTGTTTACTTTGATTTATTTTACAAGAAAAGAAAAGGTTTAAGAACGAACGAGATCCCCTCTCATCTATTACGATCCAACATGGTCTACATTAACATTGTCTGATGTACCAAAACAACATGCTGAATAGAACATCTCCAACTTTGACCATTGACCTTCTCATATTATTGAAGCATGTTGCATGACATTTATGGATATCAGCAGGAATACATTGAAATGTTGATGGTGAGCTTCAAGATGAGATATGGTCTATGCGGTATGGATGATTGTTTATACAATTTTTAGTGTGTTTATTTTGTTTTGGTTTGTCATGTGTGCTAGAGTTAACATAAACTTCCTAATCAATTTGTGTTTTTCTTATTTGGTAGGGATGAAACTTTGTTGACTTAACTAAAGATATCTGCTCTCTTGTTTGTTGTGTTTCCCTCCAGCACTCTCTAGCTATACATGAGAGGCAAGTGATTCTGAACCCTTTTCCCTTGATACAAGATAATACAGTTCACACTTTCTATATTTGATAATACAGTTCACACTTTCTATATTTGATTTTTTTTCCTTTGAATTCTTTTGATTACCTGTGAAAAACTATGGAATAAATAAGATATCAATTGCTACAAGGTGTTAAAAGCATCTAGTAATACTGCCATAGTTGCTACTAAACTTGTATTCCAGAATCATATATGACTCCGGAAGTCCAATTTTGTGGTATATTATTGGGAGGTACAACCCATGTTTCATCTCCGTCATGGCTTCCACTCAATAGCATCCTCACAGAGAGATCTCCACTTGGTGGAGATGCCACTGCCCACACTGCTCCATGGCTTCTCTCCAACAACTTACATGTTAAATTTTCAGTCTACAACAAACAAATCCACAATCATCTTCAAACCCTTATAGGTCAATATTTAATAATATTACTTGTTGATTCATCTATTATAATACAAGGGTTTAGATTTTACCTCACACAATTGAACTGCTATTATATCCTTGTTCCCTTGAAGATACCATATTTGAAAAGCAAAGTAGTAAGGGTAGTTGCTGCTCTGATCAATCTTGAAGGCAATGTTCCTGTCTGCGTAGCTGCATGAAACCCTGAAATGGCAACAATGTTTAAGTCCAGGTTCTTGGTTGTACTTTAGGAACACAGCTGAACTGTAGTAGGTGTTGGTAAAAAAAAAACAAATAAAAACAGGAAGAACATTACTCTAAGAAGCATTACATACCTCCGATACTCGATGCCGATGAAACCGAGAGATAAAAGGGATGTACCTGCATCAGCATTTTGGCCCATCCTAGCAAAGGCATGCTGGCTAAGAATAAAATCAGTATCGCCACTTGCACCCAAATCTGTAATAACTATTGTAACACCGTTGTTTGAGCAGAATTTGGCATTGTTACATCTCACCTAATATGATTTGTGGGCTAATATGTTAGAAAGGAGGTGAAATTAGCATGAATTATGTTAGAATGTTACAAAGCTATTTTACGAGATCAATGGTCTGACTTCAGATTCAATAGGAAAATAACTGGAAATAGGCACAAGTACATCCCAAACTTGGCGTGTTACTATCTCTTAAAGTATTAGTAACAATATTTGTGTTGAAAAACCACCTGATAGCATGCACCACAGCCCACACCACTTCGATAAAGCTTAGACACTGCTGAAACATCCCCGCCATTAAGTGTTGCTCCAAAAGTGCCATACTCACATGCACCAGCTGTAATCAGGTAAAAAAATAAGTTTGAGATATGTTTACTGATAGTAATGTCTTTGGATCTTACACTCTGTTCCTTGTGTATCAGAATTCGGGTAGTAAGCTGCCGTAGATTGGATGAAGCAGTCACCGCATGTATCACCTCTGGCCAAATGCTGATATGGAAGTGCAGATAAGAAAAAGAGCAGTAGTTGAGAGAACAGAGCCATCCAAGCAAGAAGACTAGAGCTAGTAAACAATGAAGCAAGTCTTTTAAGATGGCGAGATGAGTAAGCCACAGCACTTATAGGAAAATTAATGGTCTGGACCTTGTAATACTCTGGTTTCTGACATTCTACCAACTTTTGGAATTGCATGGTTATTGACATTTATCTTTAGTCGTTGGACTGAAAAGGTTGGATCGCCCACTCACTTTTTGGACCAAAAGATCCAAGTTGCTTAGATAAAAACAGCCATGTACTGCTGGTCTACATGATTGGTAACATATGGTCTATTAGTGATACTAGTGAGCAATTTCCCATCAACTCTCGTTTCATTTAGAAAAGTTTATAAGGCTCAGAATCTACATGTGAAGAATAAATGATGATCAATGTTATCCATTCCTTTTATTGTCGCCCATCGCATGCGGATTGGAATGGTGTTCACCCCATGGCCGCTCAATTTGGCTTTTGATGGTCTATGCTGAGACGGTAGTCCTCGTGTTACATAGCAAAAAAGTTGTTTGAGAGAGTTTTGATGCTTTTTTTCTACCAAGTGCAGGTTGATGAGTCTTCTACAGAGATGATGAACACACGCATGCTGTAATGGTTTGAAAAGAAAAATGCAAGCATCTAAGTTTGCAGACGATAGATATATGCAATGAGCCAAAGCTGTACGCAATCTCATGGATTGAGGTGGCAATAGGGGAAGAAGGTGGAATTAATGGAGTAATTCTAAAGGCATCTCATGGATCATGACACCTCTTTTCTCTTCTGCCTCCCTGATTCATTTAACTACTCCTGTTCTAGTCAGCCATTGGTAGACTTGGTGGCCAAGTTGTTGTGTTCAAGATAGTTAGGCAAGCGAGCACCCAAAACACTAGGGCAGATGGTGGAGGCTTTGGACAAAGGTGAGACGCTAAGGGGAGAAGCCATCTCATCGCCTACCACACGACAGAATGATGACTTTTTGGACCATCCACTTGTGTGGGATCTAGATGTATAGATCGCATCACAAATTACGACAGAAGAGACAGGTGTTGTTTCCTTGGTAAGAACAGGAGGCCTCGTCACCAAAAGAACTTCTCAAAGGCCCAGTACGATAGAAGTATTCTAAACAGAGATATTCTACATAAAAACCATCATGGAAGCACAAAGGTGAAGTCAATAACTCACTGTTTCCCGATTGGGATAACCAAATAATTTATCGATGAGAAGGAAGCATTGTTTCAAAGTTAAGCTGCATTTTTCGAGCAAAACCCCCCAGTTTCAAGGTTAGGTTTAGTTACATCTTTCAAGTTTCTGAACAATTGTTTAGGCAGATCCACAAGAACAACTAAGCTGCTGGAATTTCCAGTTAGCACACTTTCTTTTTTCTCTTTCGAATACCAAATAACCCTATCGTATAAGGAAAAATGACAATAAGTTGGCATAACATCGGATGAGTTCATGAGAATTATGATAACCCTAAGCTCTTGCTCCCTGCTCCCTAGAACCAGTGATGACTATTGTTCAACCTTGCAAAGGCGATGTAGTTATTTAGAGAGATTAACATACTATGCCTATTTATTTTAAATTTTATATTTTACCAACTTAGCATAAGCTACTCTATATGATCCTATCGACAAGTGAAGATGGTTCTCACTCGGATGACTCGGTCTGACCAAGATGACCTCGGTTGCGATAGCGTGTGAGTCGGGGTCGGTCTCGAGAGCTAGTGAGACACAAGTGGCTCGGGTCGGAACGAAAACAAGAGCACAAGGTGGAGAAGAGATTTCAATTGCTGGAACCCCTTTTCTAAAGGACCAGAGGGGCTTTATATAGGGGAGGAAAATGCCTCATGTCCTGTCAACAATCTTTTCTCATTAAAAACTGACCAGCTGACAGTCTGACCTTCTGGCAGCTTTAGTCAGTCTGTGAGTCTGCCATAGCCACCTAAATGTCCATCAAGAGGTCAATTCTACCCTCATTAATGCCTGTTACCCTGAAAAGTTATGATTATGTCAGAAGTCTTTTCGTCATAATGGGGAGATTTAGGAAATCTTATTGCTGATGTGGCCATTCGATCACTCGGGATCGTCCGCTCAGGCGGTTACGGGATTACCAGACCCGACCAGGCGGGTAAAGATGGTCGGTCAGATAAGCCAGGCTTCTCTACTGCTCACGGTTTTAGAACTGTCCCAAGGTGCCCAACCCAGGGTGCCCGACCGAGAACTCTCGACCGGGAGGACCACTCTGTACTGAGTGCTTCCTTTTCCAGGGGCCTGACAAGTGCTTCTAACTCTGCCTGACCGAGAATGCCTGACCGGGAGCTCCTGACCGGGAGGACCACTCTATACCGAGTGCTTCCTTTTCCAAGGGCCTGACAAGTGCTTCTAACTTTGCCCGACCGAACATCCCCGACCGGTGATTCCCGACCGGGAACGTTCGACCGGATATCGCTGACCGACCCCCGCCCAAGTAATCTCGAACTCTGATCACTCAAGCTGGATCGACGTCTGGTGCACCCGCCTATCCTGGCCTGGCCAAGACTAGACTCGACTAGCTTCACCCGACCAAGACTTGATCCGATCGAGCTCCCGATCAACTCCGAAAACCTACTCGACCGGATCACAAGCCCCCCTTCAAGTCTAGTCGAAGGAGGCGAGGAGTTCGACTGACTAGGATATTCGCCCGGTCGGATACCCCCGGGTCTTATCACAGCCTCCGGATCTCAATTATTAAATGTCGGATCCCCCGTCAAATCGGCATTTAACGCCTCTGCCACGTGTCATTCCCCGACTGGGATTCTCTGGCAGCGAAGTATCATCTGTCAGACTCGTTCGGTGGCAGGGCAACGGGTTTAAAAGCCTCGGGTGTTAGTGATATGAGAGAAGTGTCCTAACGCAATCGCCTTATGATTGTAAACATTTATTTCAATAAATGATAATTCACTATTTGAGTATACATGCTTGTGTATTTGATTGGGATCTTAAACTCATCTACTGAATGTCCGCCATACAGTTCACAGCATAAGAGAATTTGTGATGGGATCACAACTAGTGATTATCTCTAAATGTGCAAATGTGAAGTGTTGGAAATATCCCTAGTCGATGAATTGATAAATACGGACATTATCAATTCTGTTGAGACTAGCATGGGTTATTCTCTATTCAGCTGATTCTCACTGGTTGGTGACATTGGGATGTCCAGAGATAAACATGGATGCTAGTTAAGGGAACTAGTTCATTGGAGTGACTAGCTGTAAGACTTCATATGGGAATCTACATGTAGATATGTCAATGAAGATCTTACTGCGGCTTAAGTGCGATGTTCCTTTGACTTGCGGTGTTCAAGTCATCTTGGTCATGGAGACTTATACTTTGACATCTTAAGAAAGCATCTCCAAGGAGGTGTGGACCCAGGATGATCGGGTGTAAGCCGAAGTGCCCGAAGATGTTTGAACAGCCTACAAAGGATTCACCACTCCTTGCGAGGAGATGTATACCCAGGCCTATCGTCGGATTGTTACTCAAAGCCTCTGGCCAGAGCATATCATGTTTAGAGTGAGAGTCTCTAAAATACATGAGAGTAATTAGAAATCCAAAGGACGAGTAAGACATTACTTGGGCTAGGTGTGACGTAGTCAGCCTAGTGGGGACTGACACCATTGACCGTGTCCTGAACCAAGTGGGTATAAGGTGGTGAAGGGAATGGGGCACGATTCATTAGAGCTGCTGAAGGGTTTCAGAATAATTTCTTCTGAGGTCAAACCGTTGATCTTTCGATTAATTGGGGATCATGATGTACTACTAGGTGCCACTCATGATCGTTCTATAATTAGTTAATTATAGACGGCCAACATAAATCGAAAGCCTATTTAGTCACACGCACTACGAGTAATCCGAGGGATTTAAAACGAGTTGAAAATTGGATTTTCCGATCAAGAGAAATAAGTCGAATCTGAGTTAGTCAGAGGCGCAATGGAAGCTAAAAATGGCTAAGTCTTTTGAAGGCTTTTTGGGCGAATTAAATGAGTTTAATTCGCGATCGGTTCGGGTCGGTTTTGGCCGGCCAAAGAGGGTGTTAACCCTCCTTGGGTGGCCGGCCATTAAAGGGAGAAAAACCAATTTAATTGGTTTAATTAATAAGATAAATCAAGCACGATTTATTTTATAAATTATGGATAAATAAATTTGTATAAAGAAATTTATATAAATAAATTTATAGAAATTTATTCTTTTATGGAAGATTAAAATAATCCATGAATTGGGTTTATTTTAATTTTATAAAATCAATTATGAATTGATTTTTCCATAATAAGAAAGTTTATAAATTTCTTATAAAATTTATTCCATAATTTAAAGAGAAGAAGAATTAGTTTTTATTATAAATTAGTTTATAATAAAGACTTGGTTTAAACGGAATTAATTCATAAGAATTTATAGGATAAATTTCTTATGATAAATAATTAGTTTTATTATAAAGTTAGTTATAATAAAATTCATAAGAAAATTTATAGGATAAATTTCTTATGATAACTAATTTGTTTTATTATAAATGGTTATAATAAGACTAGGCTTAAACGGAATAAGGAATAAGAAAATTTATAAGATAAATTTCTTATAACTAATTCCGTTAATTCGATTTAAAGGGAGACTTAGCAAAGGAGTTGCTACTATATAAAGGAACCAAAGGCTAGCCCTTAATTCCAATTCAAGTAATTGAATCATAGAGCTCTCCCTCTCTCTCTTAATCTCTTCTCTTCTCTTCTCCCTCTCCCTCTCTTGCCTAGGGCCGGCGCCCACTTGGAGCCTAGGGCCGGCGCCCACTTGGTGACTTAGGGCCGGCGCAACTCCTCCCTTAGTTGAGGTTGGCGTGAGCTTCAAGAAGAAGAAGGAGAACCCGAACGCGAAGAAGAAGAAGCGGATAGCGACTCCTCTCTTCTCGGAATTCGATTCCGTTACTTCGTTGGTTAGTTTCCTATCTTTCCTCTCTTGTCTTCTAGTTGTGCCTTCGAGAATCTAGTAGTTCTCGTCGGCACAAAACTCATGACTTTGCGAAGTCATCCGAAGAGAACTCGGCGTGGACGCGAATAGAGGCGAAGCTTCCAAGGGACGCTACGGTTGGATCTCGTCCCTTACTTCGAGTTACGCGAGTACTAAGTAAATTAGTTTACTTTTCGCAAACTTTTATTTTATGATTATGTCGATACACTATAAGGTTGCATGCTAGATACGAAGTTAAAATAATTTAGGAAATTATTTTATGCAAACTCTTCCGCTGCACGTAAAAATTTTAAATTTTACGAACTCGTATCCTTGTCGACATGCACCCGGTCCCAACAGTGGTATCAGAGTCGGTTAGTGTTCGACTTAATCAAATAATTGTTTTGTGAAAAACTTTGTCATGATCTCAATTTTGAAAAAAAATTTCAATTATGGAAACTTTCAAATTATAATAAATTTTAGATTTAGGAATTTCAAAGTTTGGAAATCCTCATGAAATTTCGCAAACATTTGAAATTTTCTATTTTCTGAAATTTTATAATAATTTCGAAACTTCCCATCTTTGGAAACTTTCCAATTTTGGAAATTTTTCTATTTTAGAAATTTTCCAATTTTGGAAATATGTAAGTTTCCTTTGTACCAGAAACTTACAATTATTCTGAAAATCAATTTTCGAAATCTCGCAATTTTGGGCACTTTCTTTTAAGAAAGTCTAGACAAATTCATGGACAGTTAATTGACAATTAAATTTGAATTGGTTTTTAAATTGACAACAAAATTCTTTATTTTGGATTGAGCCTCGGGGAGCCGTCCAATTTAAAGTTAGTTGTTGTAATTTAATTTCCCAATTTTAATTGAAATTGTCATGTTTGATTGGATTGAGCCTCGGGGAGCCGTCCAATTGGATTTACAACACATTACTTTTCTTTGGGTATCTGAGCCTCGGGGAGCCACCCTTAGAAAATAATTTGTTGTAATTAATTAAATCCATGAATAAAATATGTTTAAGAGGTGATGCTCTTACATATTGTTGTCTCCAAAATTAATTAGGAAAATGGTTTCCTATAGAGTTTCTTAAATGAGATTTTCATGAAAATAATATGTGGTTGAATTAAGGGATTTGTCTCTTAATTTAATAAGATTTGATTTAGAGAAATCAAAGTCTTGAACATATTATTTCCGAAATTAATTATGACAATTTAGGAAATTGTTTCCCAAAACAATTCCTTTAATAAAGTATGAAATTATAATTAGGAAATCCGGTTCCTAATTTAATTCATGAGACTTGATAAATTAAGTCACATACATACTTTATTAAGGAAATCGTTAGTCATGACATAATTTTATGTCATGAATGTGCTTAAAAGAATGAGACCCAAAACCCCTTACAAAATATTAAGGCCAACACCTTCCATTAATATGGTTAGAATCGGAGTTTTGTTTCTCGCTTGGGTTGATGGACACATCCATGCCCGACTTGAACCTCAACATGTTCAAACCATGGAATTAGTTTATGAATAATATAGTTCGAGTCAGAGGTCAATCATTAGTTTTGGTTGTTGGACACATCCAAGCCTGACTAAGCGGTTGAATGAGCTCCAACCATATTAAAACTATTTCTTGATTAATGGGTCAGCCTTAAGCTTGGAGCATCGATTTGTTGTGCCACAGCCAAGGTCGATGTAAAGAGAGGTGCAGTTGGGTGCTATGTATAATGATACATACTTGTTAATGAGTTAACAACCCAATGTTTTATGCAAACATTCAATTAGTTGATAGCATAAAGTGATAGTTACATATATGTGATGTGTAATCGGTATAATTACCTACCTTCATAGCTAAGAAAACTTGATGGCCACAGCCATGGTGTTCTTATCTATGGTTGGATATCAACCTATTTGGAGATGTTCCTACGATCTCCCGAATTGATAATAAGGGTGATTCAATTCGTAAAATAAATAGGATTTAATTTATGTATGTTGATACATTCTTAATCAATCTTCTCACATAATCTCAATTTGTATTTCTAAGATAATCACTCGATCATGTCTCACCTAAAATTGCGTTCCATTTTGGACACCAACAAATTAACTGGGCCTAACTTCATAGACTGGCTTCGAAACCTGAGGATAGTCCTTAAGGCAGAAAAGCCTGCTTGTGTCCTTGAAGATCAACTTCCCAAACGTCCTTCTGAAAATGCAACTCCAGACCAGTTTCCTGAGTTGCTCAACCTGCTGAAGACTATAGAACCTTCTGTAAAGCAGGATCAGAAGACGATACTGTTAGTTGGTTCCTCAAAGAAAGGTTCTAAGAGGAAGGCCAAAGAACAGAATAAGGGAAAGAAGAAAAATGCTAAAAAGACTGAAAAGAAACCAAAAGGCACTTGCCATCATTGTGGCAAGGAGGTCACTGGCGAAGAAACTGCAAGATTTATCTTGAGTCCTTGAAGAGAAGGCATCCGATGCCCCATCCTCTTCAAGTATCTTCGTTATTGAATGTCACTCTATTTCCTCAAACACATGGGTACTTGATACTGGGTGTAGCTCACATATATGTAATGACATACAAGGGCTAAGGAATAGAAGAAGACTCGTCAAAGGAGAAGCGAATTTGCGAGTTGGAAACGGAGCAAAGATTGCTGCTGTTGCCATCGGAACATATTTGCTAAAGCTCCCGACTGGACGTGTCTTAGAATTGGATAATTGTTATTTCGTTCCTTCGTTAATAAAGAACATTGTATCTATTTCATGTTTGAATGAAAAGGGTTATCATTTAACTTTTAGTAACAATTGTTGTTACATAACTTTAAATGGCGTTCTTTATGGGAATGGAACTTTGTGCAATGGCATCTACACGTTAGATTTATCCAGTGACGTTTTCAATATCGAAGTTAGCAACAAACGTGCTCGAATAGATAATCGAATAGACTCCTACACTTGGCATTGCCGTCTTGGCCATGTAAGTAAGAAACGCATGACCGAATTGCACCGATGTGGAATTTTGGAATCATTTGAACCCGATTCATTTGATACATGCGAATCGTGCTTAAAAGGCAAGATGACCAAATTACCCTTTACCGGAAAAGGTAATCCAGTGGGAGAATTGCTTGGTCTAATACATACTGATGTATGTGGACCAATGTCAACTCTTGCACAAGGAGGCTATAGCTACTTCATCACCTTTATCGATGATCACTCACGATTCGGGTACGTGTTCTTGATGAAACACAAATCTGAAGCCTTTGAGAAATTCAAAGAGTTCAGAAATGAAGTAGAGAAACAGCTTGGCAAAAGTATTAAAATACTTCGATCCGATCGGGGTGGTGAATACTTAAGTCAAGAGTTTCAAGATTATCTAAGGACAATGGGATATTATCCCAATGGACTCCGCCATATACACCACAGCATAATGGTGTATCTGAGAGGCGAACCGAACCTTGATGGACATGGTTAGGTCGATGATGAATCATGCAACTCTTCCAAAATCCTTTTGGGGTTATGCACTTAAGACAGCTGTTTATTTATTAAACAGAGTCCCGACCAAGGTAGTCTCTACTACTCCATATGAGATTTGGAATAGTAAGAAACCTCACTTAACTCACCTTAAGATATGGGGTTGTCCTGCTTACGTGAAGCGGGTTGTATCAGACAAATTGGATGCTAAGTCTGATAAATGTCTATTTATTGGATACCCTAAGGAAACGAAGGGTTACCAATTCTATCATCCCTTGGAACAAAAGGTGTTTGTTTCAAGGCATGCTGTATTTCTAGAAAAAGAATTTCTTTTACAAGAAAACAGTGGGAGTGGCATTGAACTTGATGAAGTTCAAGAAACTCCAATAGACATTACAGAGACACCGAGTCTAGGCCCACAACCGATAATTCATAATGATGAGCTATCAGTTGAACCTAAAACTACACCACCTCTTCGTAGGTCTGATAGGACACGCAACATTCCAGAGAGATACGGATTTCTCGTAAGTGAATCGAACGACGTGTTGCTCATTGGCGATGACGAACCTATCAGTTATGAAGATGTTCTGAAAAGTTCAGAAAGGGACAAATGGCTTGAAGCCATGAAGTCGGAAATGGATTCCATGTACGAAAATCAAGTATGGGACTTGGTTAACCCACCTGAAGGGATTAAACCCATAGGGTGCAAGTGGGTTTTCAAGAAGAAAACCGACATGGAAGGTAATGTTGTTACCTTTAAGGCTAGATTAGTGGCAAAAGGATATCGTCAAAAACAAGGAATTGATTATGACGAAACCTATTCGCCAGTAGCTATGCTTAAATCCATTCGGATGCTCCTAGCCATAGCAGCTCATTATGATTATGAGATTTGGCAAATGGATGTGAAAACAGCTTTCCTTAACGGAAACCTGCTTGAGGACGTATACATGATACAGCCTGAAGGTTTCACATCGGTTGATAAAACCAAGGTATGCAAGCTTCGACGATCCATATATGGACTGAAGCAAGCATCTAGGAGCTGGAACATCCGTTTTGATGAGACAATCAAAAAGTTTGATTTCTCACAAAATCCTGACGAACCTTGTGTGTACAAGAAGGTTAGTGGGAGTGCAGTCGTATTCCTAGTATTATATGTCGACGACATCTTACTTATAGGAAACGATATTTCAGTCTTACAGACAGTTAAAATTTGGTTATCCAAAACTTTCTCCATGAAAGACCTGGGAGAAGCAACCTATATCCTTGGGATTAGAATCTATAGAGATAGATCAAAACGGTTGCTTGGTCTTTCGCAGTCTACATATATAGACCGAGTGCTAAAAAGGTTTAGCATGTCGGAATCCAAGAAAGGTTACCTTCCCATTAGGCATGGGATCAACCTTTCAAAGTCTATGTGTCCGCGCACAGAAGACGAGAGGATTTGCATGAATAAGATTCCCTATGCATCCGCGATAGGATCTATCATGTATGCTATGTATGTACTAGGCCTGATGTATCGTATGCTTTGAGCGTCACAAGCAGATACCAGTCGGATCCAGGAATGGATCACTGGGCGGCTGTTAAGACAATCCTTATGTACTTAAGAAGAACTAAGGATGTGTTCCTAATATATGGAGAAGGAGATTTGGTAATACGTGGGTATACAGATGCCAGTTTTCAGACAGATAAGGATGACTCCAAATCGCAGTCTGGATACGTATTTACTTTGAATGGAGGGCAGTAAGTTGGAAAAGTTCCAAACAAGACACCGTAGCGGATTCCACCACGGAAGCGGAATATATCGCAGCTTCGGAAGCAGCAAAGGAAGCAGTCTGGATCAAGAAGTTGTCTCCGAACTTGGTGTGGTTCCAACCATTGATGATGCAGTGCCGGTTTACTGCGACAACAATGGAGCTATTGCACAAGCAAAGGAACCAAGGTCTCATCAGCGATCCAAACACGTGCTTCGCCGCTATCATCTGATCAGAGAGATTATAAGTAGGAATGACATACAAATTGAGAGAGTTCCCACTGAAAGGAATATAGCGGATCCTTTAACTAAGGCCTTGCCTCAAAGCAAGTTTGAGGGTCATGTTAGAGCCTGTGGTATTGGATACCGTAGCGATTGGCATTAGGCCAAGTGGGAGTTTGTTAGTGATATGAGAGAAGTGTCCTAAGGCAATCGCCTTATGATTGTAAACATTTATATTAATAAATGATAATTCACTATTTGAGTATACATGCTTGTGTATTTGATTGGGATCTTAAACTCATCTACTGAATGTCCGCATACAATCACAGCATAAGAGAATTTGTGATGGATCACAACTAGTGATTATCTCTAAATGTGCAAATGTGAAGTGTTGGAAATATCCCTAGTCGATGAATTGATAAAATACGGACATTATCAATTCTGTTGAGACTAGCATGGGTTATTCTCTAATCAGCTGATTCTCACTGGCTGGTGACATTGGGATGTCCGGAGATAAACATGGATGCTAGTTAAGGGAACTAGTTCATTGGAGTGACTAGCTGTAA
>JAGFNQ010001252.1:0-51449 GCA_024364735.1 Boesenbergia rotunda
TTTAACGACGCCCTTGGACGTCGGGTACTGGCCTTAGAAAATAAAAATACTTACTTTTTCTTATCTTGAATGCCTTGGCATTTTAACGAGCACCTTGTGTGCCCAAATCCCTAAGTCTTGACTTTTGGGGATTTCTTAAGGCCTTGGCCTTTTCTTTTCTTATCTTTATCTTCTCTTTTCTTATCTCATAACTTTTCTTAGACCCTAACCTCATATAGGGTACTTAATTAAACTTATACAAGCATGGATTAAGATTGGGTTACATGCAAAATCATAAACTAAAGGAAAATTGCATTTTTAACTTTCTAACGGGAAAAACTTGCGGAAAACCGCCTCTTACTGCAGGTGAGCAGTACTGACATTGATTTCTTTGGACTTACAACCAAAATTGACGTCTAGGGCTCGGGAGAAACTTGAGATCTCGATGAACCGTTCGCGCCTACGCGTTCCTCTCGTCGAGACGAACGAAACGCTCCGCACTCCTTGATTCTTCCTTGGCCGGCGCCCCCTTTGAAGAGGAGAGGAGGTCTTGGTGTCGGCGTGCGCACAAGAGAGGGGAAGAGGGGCGGCGTGCGTGCGGTTTGGGCGAGGAAGAGGGCTTTAGTTGAGAGAAATAAAATTTCTCTCTTTAATTATCTATTTATACTTAGGGTATTTAAGCCCAACTTATAACTTAACTTAATATCTCTCTATTTTCTTTCTGCACACCCCTACTGGGGCTCCTGGTTAAGCCGACCAACTTAAGTCGTTGGTCCCATGGAAGGTCTCGGGTTCAAAACTCGTCCAGGCAACTTTTTGCCGAAAACTCTATTTCTTTTAATAAAAATACTAAACGGACTCGGAAAATTCCATAAAAATATTCTAAAAATTCCTAAAAATATCTAGAATATTTCTAAAATATTTTTAAAATAGTTCTAAGGACTTTAAGAACTTCAATATGGAAATTTCGGGGCATTACATCAGCTTATTGGTGTCCAAAATGGAACGCAAATTCAGAGAAGACATGATCGAGTGATTATCCTAGAAATACAAATTGAGCTTATGTGAGAAGAATGATAAAGAATGCATCAACATACATTAATTTAATCCTATTTATTTTTCGAATTGAATAACCCTTTTTATCAATTCGGGAGATCGTAGGAACATCTCCAAATAGGTTGATATCCAACCATAGATAAGAACAACCATGGTTGTGGCCATCAAGTTATTCTTAGCTATGAAGGTAGGTAATTATACCGATTACATATCACATATATGTAACTATCACTTTATGCTATCAACTAATTGAATGTTTGCATAAATCATTGGGTTGTTAACTCATTAACAAGTATGCAACAATATACATAGCACCCAACTGCACCTCTCTTTACATCGACCTTGGCTGTGGCACAACAAATCGATGCTCCAAGCTTTAGGCTGACCCATTAATCAAGAAATAGTTTTAATATGGTTGGAGCTCATTCAACCGTTTAGTCAGGCTTGGATGTGTCCAACAACCAAAACTAAGGATTGACCTCTGACTCTAACTATATTAATCATAAACTAATTCCATGGTTTGAACATGTTGAGGTTCATGCCGAGCATGGATGTGGTCATCAACCCAAACGAGAAACAAAACTCCGGTTCTAACCATATTAATGGAAGGTGTTGGCCTTAATATTTTGTAAGGGGTTTTGGCTCTCATCCTTTTCTTTCTAAGCACATTCATGACATATAATTATGTCATGTATTAACGATTTCCATAATAAAGTATGTATATGACTTAATTTATCAATCTCATTAATTGAATTAGGAACCAGATTTTCTAATTCTAATTTCATACTTTATTCAAGGAATTATTTTTGGAAACAATTTCCTAAATTGTCATAATCAATTTCGGAAACAATATGTTTAAGACTTTGATTTCTCTAAATCAAATCTTATTAAATTATGAGACAGATTCCCTTAATTCAACCACATATTATTTTAATGAAAATCTTATTTAAGAAAACTCTATAGGAAACAATTTTCCTAATTAATTTTGGAGACAACAATATGTAAGATCATCACCTCTTAAATCAAATAAGGAAATTATCGTTTCAGAATCACCTTAAAATTTTCAAGATTTGATTACATATTTTATTTATGAACTAATTAATTACAACAAATTATTTTCTTTGGGTGGCTCCCCGAGACTCAAATACCCAAAGAAAAGAAATTTGTTGTAAATCGAATTTGGCCCGCTCCCCGAGGTGTAGCCAAATTAAACATGACAATTTTATTCAAAATAGGAAATTAAATTACAACAACTAACTTTAATTTGGGTAGCTCACCGAGGCACTCCCTAAAGTAAAGAATTTTGTTAATAATTTAAAACCAATTCGAATTTAATTGTCAATTAATGATCCATAAATTTGTCTAGACTTTCTTGAAAGAAAATGTCCAAAATTGCGAGATTTCCATAATAGGTTTTCAGAATAATTATAAGTTTCTGGTACAAAGAAAACTTACATATTTCCAAAATTAGAAAATTTCTAAAATAGGAAATTTCCAAAATTGGAAAGTTTCCAAAAATGGGAAGTTTTCACAATTATCATAAAATTTCAGAAACTAGGATATATCAAAAGTTTGCGAAATTTCATGAGGATTTCCAAACTTTGAAATTCCTAAATCTAAAATTTATCATAATTAGAAAGTTTCCATAATTGGAAAATTTTCCAAAATTGAGATCATGATAAAGTTTTACGCAAAACAATTATATGATTATGTCGAACACTAACCGGCACTGATACAACTGTTGGGACCGGGTGCATGTTGACATGGATGCGGGTTCGTAATTTTAAAATTTATTACGTGCAGCGGAAGATTTAGCATAAATAATTTCCCAAATTATTTAACCACACATCTAAGCATGCAACCTTATATTGTGTAGACATAATCATATATTAAAATTTTGTAGAAAGTAAACTAATTTACTTAATACCTCGCGTAACTCGAAGGAAGGGACGAGATCCAACCGTAAGCGTCCCTTGGAAGCTCCGCCTCTATTCGCGTCCACGCCGAGTTTTCTTCAGGATGACTTCGCAAAGCCATGAGTTTCGTGCCGACAAGAACTACTAGATTCTCCAAAGGCACGACAAGAATACCAAGAGAGAGATGGGAAGACTAACCACCAAACGGAGAACGGAATCAAGATTCCTGGAGGAAGGAAGGAGTTGCGCCCGCTTCTTCTTCTTCTACGGCAGCTGCTTGGTGGATGAAGCTCTCAGCAACAAAGGGGTCCTCCTTTTAGGGCCGGCGGCACTAGAGGAGGGAGAGGGAGAGAAGGACAGAGAGAGAGGGCTTATTTCTAGATCTCTTAGATTAATCTCCAAGTCTTGCCTTGGTTCCTTTATATAGTAGCCTCTCAATCGCCAAGTCTCTTTTTTATGGAATAAATTTTCATAAGAAATTTATCATATAAATTTTTCTATGAATTATTCTATCATGCCAAGTTTTATCATAATTTATTTATGATAAAAACAACCATGTCTCCCTTTTCTTATGGAAAGAAATTTCTTTATATAAATTTCTTTATATAAATTTCTTTATCATGGTAAATCAATCCATTATTGATTTTATAAAATAAACCAATCCATGGTTCATTTTAATTTCCATGAAAAATAAATCTATTTATATAAATTTCTTCATATAAATTTCTTTATATAAATTTCTTTATCCATAATTTTATAAAACAAACCACGCTTGGTTTATCTTATAATTTGAACCAAAAATTCGGTTTTCCCCTTTTGTTGTGGACGGCCAAACAAAGAGGGTGGGGACCCTCTTTGGCCGGCCAAACCCAAGCTAAAACCATACGAATTAAACTCATTTAATTCGTCCAATAAGTCTTCAAAAGACTTAGCCATTTTATTCTTCCGATGCGTCTCTGAAAATTTCAGATTCGACTTATCTCTCTTGATCGGAAAATCCAATTTTCAACTCGTTTTAAATCCCTCGAATCACTCGTAGTGCGTGTGACTAAATAGGCTTTCGATTTATGTTGGCCGTCTATAATCAACCAATTATAGAACGATCATGAGTGGCACCTAGTAGTACATCATGACCCCCAATTAATCGAAAGATCAACGGTTGACCTCAGAAATAATTCTGAAACCCTTCAGCAGCTTTAATGAATCGTGCCTCATTCCCTTCACCATCTTATACCCACTTGGTTGAGGACACGGTCTATGTGTGTCAGTCCCCACTAGGCTGACTACGTCACACCTAGCCCAAGTAATGTCTTTCTCGTCCAACGGATTCTAATTACTCTCATGTTTCTGAGAGATTCATACTCGGAACATGTGATGCTCTAGCCAGAGGCTTCGAGTAACAATCCGATGATAGGCCTTGGGTATACATCTCCTCGCAAGGAGTGGTGAATCCTTTGTAGGCTGTTCAAACATCTTTGGGCACATCGGCTTATACCCAATCATCCTGGGTCCACACCTCCTTGGAGATGCTTGCTTAAGATGTCAAAGTATAAGTCTTCATGACCAAGATGACTTGAACACCGCAAGTCAAAGGAACATCGCACTTAAGCAACAGTAAGAACTTCATTGACATATCTATATGTAGATTACCATATAAATTTTTACAGCCAGTCACTCCAATGAACTAGTTCCCTTAACCAGCATTCATGTTTATCTCCGGACATCCCAATGTCACCAGCCAGTGAGAATCAGCAGATTAGAGAATAACCCATGCTAGTCTCAACAGAATTGATAGTGTCCGTATTTATCAATTCATCGACTAGGGACAATTTCAATACTTCACAATTGCACATGTAGAGATAATCACTAGTTGTGAATTCATCACAAATTCTCTGATGCTGTGAATTGTATTGCGGACATTCAGTAAATGAGCTTAAGATCTTAATCAAATAATCATGTATACTCAAATAGTGAATATTCATTTATTAAAAAATAAATGATTACAATCATAAGGCGATTGCCTTAGGACACTTCTCTCATATTACTAACACAAGGATGTTAGCGTAGCGGAAATAATATGTAAAAAAAATAACAATGCTAACAAAGTTCTTTTACTTGGTATTCACCCAGATGGGTGACTAATCCAAGGATCCATGCTACGAGCACCACTATTCACTATCGAAAAGTCTCCTTGAGGTGGAGAAACCTTTACAGCAAAAGCTTCCTCTTTACAGATGCAGAAATATGATAGAGGAAGCAAAGATCACTCTACAATTGGGCAGCACTTCGTTACTGTACGGAACCGTACGGACACGTGTAACGATGAGCTCCTTTTATAGGTGAAAAGAGCAGATTCGTAGTCTGTCCAGCCCCACACCAGTCGACTGCCCCGAGGGCAGTCGATTGGCCTAGCAATAAATGTTGTCCATCAGCTAGCCAACGGCTAGCAAACAGCTAGCCAACGGCTAGTTTTGGGGTATACCAGTCAACTGCCCCTTGGCCAGTCGACTGGTCTGAAGCTGCGAACTTTCTGTGAGTTTTGGCAGTCGACTGCCTCTGGGCCAGTCGACTGCCCTACCTCCCAGCTCAGCTCCAGCGACTCCGAACCTTCTCCTTCGCGTGTGCCTTCAGGTCTGCTCCCTTGGCTCGCCCCTTGAAGTCCTCTTCCTCTGGCTATCGTCCCTCGGATGCGCACGCAATCCTTCCCTTGGCTTGCCTCCATGCCACCCTTCACGTGTGCCCTTTGAAGTCCACTTCCCGGCTTGCCCTTAGAGCTCTCCTCCCTCGGCTCTCGTCCCTCGGATAGGTCCACCAAGTGTGATTCTCCAAGTCCTGTAAACTCAATCACACAAATCAAATACAACATAACACTCTAACTTTAAACCTATTTGCCCATACATCAAAGCCATGATCTTCCAATCATTTAAGGGCCGATTGCCTCAACAGAAAGATGACCAAGAAGAAGCCTCAACCTGCACCCGAGTCTGACTCAAACTCAGACTCAGAAGACAGCGAAGGAAATAGACCCAAGCTGGTTCGGCTAGCCCAGAACTACTACAAGGAGCTAAAAAACCAGACTAATAGAAGGAAAGCCAACCGAAGAAAGGAAGAACTAGCTGAACCTTCAAATGAAAAGACCAAACCAAATGTGACCTGTTACGAATGTAAAAAGAATGGTCACTACAAGACAGAATGCCCCAATCTGAAGGAGACGAAGAAGACAAGAAGAAAGAAGGCCCTTCAAGCAAGGTGGGACGAGTCTTCCACTGAAGAAGAAGAAGAGGCTCCACAGTCAAACCTGCTTGCCCTGACTGCTTCGGAAGAAATCAAGAACGAATCAGAATCAGAGCCGGACGACTGAAAGTTCACATTTTCAGAGGAAGGCAAAATCACTGTAAGTGGGTTTTCTAGAGTTCAATTTTCAAAATTAATTGCCTATCTATCTCGCGACTTGGCGAAAGTTAAAATCCGAGTCGAGTCCCTCTGACAGGAAGTAAAACTCCTGAAAGAGGAAGTTGACTCTAGATCCTTAACTGAAAAGGTTCAAGAAGGAACCTCTACTCAAGTTGAAAAACTTGAGAAAGAGAACTACTCCTCCTTGAAAACTCAAGTCAAGGACCTTAGAGCAGCATTGGAACGATTCACTTCTGGTTCCAAGGGTCTTGATATGATCCTTGGAAAACAGAAGTCCGTTCTAAATCGATCTGGGTTAGGTTATCAAACCAAGTGAAGACAAAGATCATATTATGTTGTACTGAATTAGTCTAGACCCAAAGTTCAGGCATGGGTACCCAAACTATGCATGAACAACCAAACTGGACCAAATCAGTATTGGATCCCCAAGGACAAGATTCATATCTTGTCTAATCATTACCGTGGCTTTAGTGCAGGGGGAGTGATAGGCCCAAATGAGCTAGATTAAAGTTGTCACGAAAGTGTGGGACCATTAGATTTAAATGTGAATGAATAGCTGGAAACCCTTTTTGCAATCAAAATATGAAAACGTAGTAAAGGGGCCACAGGTCGTATTTTTCCTGGGGACTAGTTGACGTTGTTTGATTCGAGCTTGTGTTTAGGTGTCGTTTATGAATTCGGGTTTCAAATAAATCTGATTTGGGTATGGTTGGAATCAAAAATGAAATAGCAGATAAAATGGAAAGAAACTTAGCTATGGAACTTAACTCAAGTCTTTCAACCAATGAACTCAAACAAATGGGAGCTTAAATGCACTTAGCCTAATTTGGGAAACGAATCATATATGAAATCAAACTAATTTCGATTAATGCTAATTCAAAGAACTTCTTCAAGAATTATTACAACAAACAAACCATATGGAAATCAATCTTCAACCAAATTGATACAAAATCGTGCCAAGATTTCCCTTGATACCAAGTACAAAAATGCAAGCTTACTTGCTGAAAAGAAGATTTCTATTCAAAACCGAGCTGACTACGATGGAAGCTGATTTCAAGCTTAAAAACACATTAAAATTGACATTCAACTTGGCACAAACTAATGCTGGAATTTCACTTGAAACATGGTGAAAAAGTGAAGCAACTTGATACACAAAGAAGGTGTTAATGTGCCGAGAGCTGCTGCCAAATGCAGAGCTGTGACTTGACACTTCAGAATTGAATTTGGTTGATACAACTTGGAAGACAACCCATTCGAAAAGTGCTAAGCAAGAGTGAGTGAAGGTAATCAGAACCGAGACAGGAATTCAGCAGTGATGAAAGCAAAAAGTTCAGAAATGAATGGACTGCTGATTTCAGTTTGACAGCTGAGTTTCATTGCAAAAACTTCATGTTCAGAAAAGTTGAGAAAATCCAGAGTTCTCTTGATACAACTTCAGAGACTGATGACTAAATTTGCAGAAATAACCCATAATTACAGGAATAGAATGATACGCAGAATAGGGAGCTAAAAAAAATGGAACTAGACTTGATACCCAACCAATTAACCCAATCGCAGAAATGGAACTCAATAACTCTGTAAATGAATAGACTTAAAAGTGAATTTCAAAAGATTAAAACTAAACTAACTTAATTCAAAAGATCAGGAATGGCAGAAAAAGAAAGTGACTGATCACAACAACCAAACTGATACGCTGAAAGCTAATTGGCACGCAACAATTAAGCATAAAAGAATTGAAACCAAGAACTATATTCACTAAACGAGATTCCTAGTTACTTAACTTGAAGAAATGAAATTTAATTAAGCAAGAACACTTAAGAAAACGAAATTAACCAATCTGAAACCAAGAGAAACGAAACTAAGCAGTAATGGAATAGAAATGACAGAAATGAAAATTAACAGCTAAAAAACCGAAATTAACTAAAGAAATCTAAGCCTCAATCCTCCCTAAGCTCAAGACTCCTTGTTCGTCACGCAAGGGCTAGCCTCGAACCCCTAAGCACAGCAAATCGGTGGAAATTAGCCTCGCTTGATGAACTCTGCTCAAACTGCGTCATGTGGGGAATCCAATCCGAACCTCTTCGATCTCAAATAATGGGATGGCGATGAAGATTTGAAGACCCTCTGAGCTCACCTGAGAACCCCTACAAGCAGCTCAGATGGTCGGAAATGGCTTGTGGATGAGATTCGAGTGGTCAGACCACAGAGCCACCGAAACCCTCATATAGCTCTGTCCGGCGCAAATTCGAGCTGAAATCTCAAACAAAACTGTCCTCCAAAGATCCAAGTCTTGATCCAGATGAAGAATTAAGGGGTCGCGCCCCTTGGATGAAGAAATTAGCTAAAGAACTGAAGAAGAAACGAAGAAGACGAAGCTGCGGCGAGGAAACGCGACCACGGCTGAAGGCTGGAATTTTTGATTAAATACATAAGAATTGGACGGCTGTGATTGATTTGATGAAATCCAACGGCTGATCTTGCTCTGATTTGAGCCAAACTTTCCAGATGTTGATCAATGGTCAGGATCTGCCTCGTGGTAGCTCGGATCCTCCAGATGTGCAACGGATGGTCCAGATTAACTTAATCTTTGAATGGACGATCTAGAGCCCTCCAAGCTTGATCCAACGGTTGATTGAGCTCTGATTGGGATGAAACCTTCAGATCTTGATCAGAGTGCTTGATCAACCCTAACCCTAGCTCGGATTGCTTCAGATGATCCCGGATGGCTCAGATCTAGCCGCACTTGAATCGGACGGCCCGGATTAATCGTAAGCTTGATAATTCGATCCGGTTCACTTCCGACTCAAGTTTGACCCAGTATGCCCTAGGTCCATGAACCTTTTATGCCTACAAAAATATATCAGAAAATTAGTGGTCAATTAATCCAAATATGTGTAAATTTGCAATTAAGTCCAAAATAAGAGAAAGTTCCAAAACCTAGGGTAATTTCACAATTAAGCAATAAAAACATAGGTCAAACATGGATTTTAGAAATTAAAATAATCAACAAAATGATATTTATCAACTCCCCCACACTTAACCTTGAGCGTCTCGCGAAATCACTAAGTATGTATCCCCTAGATTTTCTAAAGCATAATTAGAAGCAAATGAAAAGAAATTACCTAAGGTTGTCAAATCATCATAAATCTAAGCTCTATGGATTAGTATCTTGTCCTTAAATCAACAACTTAGCCTTTTCATCCATCATGAGTCATTGAGATGAATTTAAATCACTAGCCTTTCAAGAAAAAATTTGGTGGCTCTCTCCTTAAGTTCTAAGTTGATGATGAAAGTGGAGCTCACTCAAACACACATGCTTCTTGCACTACCATAGGCTTGCTTATTATCTACTCTCCACCATTAATCATGACTAGGATCAACATCTATAAAAACAAATGAAAAGCATAGAAAATGGTTAGAAATAGAATAAAAGCCAAGAAAATGAAAAAATGGGTAAAGTGGAAGACTTGAGTGCTCAAGGATGTTTCCAATGTGCTTTGCCCTTCTTTAAATCCTCTAGTGATATCAAAAGTATGGTGGAGTGAAACTTAAATAATTGCCTTTGAATTGAATGAAAACCCTTCCTTGGTCTAATGTGCCAAGTTTCCCAATTTCATGCCATTTTTGTTTCTTTCTTCTCTTTTCTGATTTTTCTCTTCTTCTTTTATCTTCTAGCAAGGTCAGAAATGAACTGAAATAAAGCTTGGACTCAGATGAGGAAAATTACAATGCCAAAGCTCCAAAACTCCAATTGTGCCATTTTGCTTCTTCCTTCTCTTTTCTCATCATTTTTTTTTCTTTCTTTCTCCTTCTCTAGTGAGGTCAGAATGTGGTGATGCAAGGCTATAATTATGATGAGAAAACTCCACTGAATCAGGGTGCCGAAACTCCAATGATGTGCCAACTTGCTTCTTTTTGTTTTTTCTCAAAATGTTCTCTCTTTTTTTTTCTTTGTTTTTGTTGGCAGCTAAGTCTTGTTATTTGGACAGCTCCACGGCATTACTTGTAACCCTTGCAATTCTCTGATGTTTTACAGTAATTAGCATCAACTTAACTGCATTTTCTTTGGATCCCAAATTGTTTCGGAATTAGCTCACTGCAGTTTTTTTTTCATTTCTCTGTTCTGATCTAAAACAGCCAATCAGCCACACTTTCCTTTGTTTTGATCAGCATAATGTGCTCCACACTTTTTGATAGATTCATACAACTAGTATCTTGATTTACAATCTCGAAAAACCTGCTTAAATCCCAAGTTGATACCAAAGTGCTTGTATGGAAACACAATCTTAATCCTTCCAACATTCTAATCTGAAATTTTTTTTCTTGCAGCTTTAACAATAGCTCCTTACAGGTTTTCAACTTATTTCGAACTCAGCTTTTCAGCTTCAGATTTCAACAGCTGCCATTGCAATTCAGTTCAAAATTCCAGCTCAAATCAGTCCACTACACTTCATTTCTAATCTACACAGAATTTTCCTTTTCTTCCTCTGTTTTTGGCACAGATTTGCTGCCATGTTTCAGATTATCCAGCTTGTGTGCAGTTTCTACAAGATGTTGCTGATCTTGGCTCCCCAAAATTCCAACTTTTCAGTTTTGATCTAAGTCAATTCCGACCCAGGATAACTTCATTTTGGCACAAACTTTTGCTTAATCTGTGCCATCTCTTTTTCTTTTTCTTGCATGCCACTTTGATCTTCAAAATGTAGTAAAGAATCTAAGTCTCCAATGGCTCCCACCTCTCTTGCTCATTTTTGACACCAAACTCAACTCACTTGGCACCTTTTGGCTTCAACTTGGCAAAAAAAATTTTCTTTATGACATGAAATGCATCCTTGGTCCAAAACTTTTTCAAAAACACTAATCACTCCCCCACACTTAAATCTTTGTCCGTCTCGGGCAAAATAGCATTAGAAACATTTAAAGCAAACAAGTCCATAGAAAAATGGGTAAGTGTAGGAGATAATTAAAGAAAAAGAGAATAAACATGATTATTGCTAAAAATTGATGTGGAAAGGAAAACAAATGGATTAGCCTCTATAGATATGATCCAATCATTGAAATATGATTTTGAAAGAACCTAAGCAAGTTCTAGAGCACAATAACATATGTGTGTCACAAATATAAGGCTAATTCTCACTAGGCAAAAATAATTCATCTCAAGTCCTCAATTAAGAATCTAAAACCAAATAGTACTCAAGCATCCAAGATTTCATCCATTAGCTTAAACCTTAAGTCTTAACGACCAAATTTAATTTATTTTCAAGAGATTCTAAAATGACATGAAGATAACCTAGAGGGATACATTTATTCCTAATCATGCAAGAAAAAGTGCTAAAAGAAATAACATGCATTTATTGACAAGGACTCAATTTAAAAGAAAATTCTACTTCTAAAAAGCATAAAAAATGAAACATGCAATAAAAGAAAATACAAGCAGAATCAAACTCCCCTTTATTCTGGTGGATGGAGCCTATCCAGAAGTAGCCTCCATCGTGGTAGTGGAGGAGTCTGGGTGGCTGGGAGCGTTAGGACTCCCCCACACTTGAACTTCACAAAAAATTGCTCTGGTGGCCTAAGGCGATTCAGGTTCAAAATCCATTGAAGGATTGGAGTGCTTCGAATGAAAGTAAAATCTTCTCCTCCTTCTTGATGCCTTTCAGAAGTCCTTCCAGGAGGTTGAAGCATGTTCAGTTGGAGTACCCACTCCTGAAGTCTTCTGGACCCTGCAAAACAATGTAATACCTCTCTCAAGCGTGGAGGGTCAGAAAGAAATAAAATAATATCAGTCTCTGCATGAAATGAATCCAAAACTACATCATATCCAATTAAATCAAATTCTGGTACCTCAATGAAATTTTCAAAATCATTTCCTACAAAATTTGCATCCAGATACTCATCACAAATAAAGAAATCAATTTCTGGCTCATCAATAGAAATTTCACAATTATTTTCCATCAAGGGTATATCAAGTAATGTGTCACAGCCAATCAAATCAATCTCAGATACCTCCATAAGTTTTTCACATTCAACCTCAGCATAAGATATAGCAAGAGATTCATCAAAATAAATAACATTCATTTCAGGCACTTCTAAAAATTTTTCACTATCCATATCCATAAAAGATGTATCAAGAGATTCATCATAACAAACAACATCAATTATGGGTGCCTCTGAAATTATTTCGCCATCCAAATTTACAAGAGATGTATCAAGTAATGCATGATGACCAAGGAAATAAATATTTGGTACCTCTATTGGATTTTCACAAACAATTTCTACACAAGGTATATCAATAAATTTATCAGAACCAATAAGGTCAGAACTAGGTACCTTGCTAAATTTTTCTGAACAAAGAGGAGAAATACTTACCTGAGCGTGCTGGAGAATACCTAGAGGTTCTACAAGAGTAGATGTATCCATGGCCTCCTCCTGGTCAAGTACATGCTCCTCTTCAGCCTCAGACTCTGGTGGACACTCAACTAAAGCAGGTGATCCTTGGGTGCTTGCTTCCACCATGCAAGTCCCTACACTTTCTGGTTCATCCTTTGAATCTTCTAATGTATCAGTCAATTGTGGTGGTCCCTGGGGCTTAGTGCAATCCCCTACACCTGTGGAATCATCCTCTATGCAAGTTTCCTCTGTAATATCTGCAACAACAATGTTAGAAAAATTAGAACCATCACTAATACTATCATCACAAAATAAAAGATGAGAATGGTCCTGTGGAGCTTCAATTTCTTTTTCTTGAGCTGAAAAATTTGGAAATGGATTTTGAATAGGAATCTCGGGAGGGATGCATGTTGTAGGTGCCCTATATTTAATGATTACTTCTTCTTCTTCTTTTATCAAATTTGCAAGATTACTTGAAGAAGGACTTGGCCATGCATTAGGGTCACCTTGAACTGATATACAATCAACTCCGGGGCTCTCAGAATTAAAAACAACTTGAGAATATAACTGATCTGATCTTTGGCCTTTTATCTGATTCAAATCACTAGCCACTTATTCCATTTATCTTCCGAGGTTTTGAATTCCTTGTTGAAACATTTGTTGAAATTGAGACTGTGGGGGTTGATAAAATGGTTGAATAGGCTGATTAAATTGCTGAAAATTTGGTTCACAAGTTGGTGGAGGTGGCTGAAAATTGTAGTTCTGAAATTCTTGGATCTGAGGTTGAAATTGTGGTGGTGAACACTGAAATTGAGTGGGCTGAAAATTCTGGTTGCAAGGGTGAAATTGCTGTGGAAATTGAAATGGTTGCTGGAAATTCAAATTATCTTGGTACCCTTGCTGAATTCCTTGAAAAGGTGCTTGATCTTGTTGATAAGGTGGTTGAAAGTTGGGCTGAAATTGCTGGAATAGTGGCTGCCCTGTTGGTGCAATTTGCACTAATAGTTAAACCTGAGTTTTGATGAATGACAAATAGGTTAAAGTTAGACTTGCTTTTGGTTTTGACCTCTTTACTAAGTGTGCAGGGTTGAAAGACTTAGGACCTGACACCAGGCTGAAGTCCAGGGTGGTTGAGTCCTGGCGGGAAGTCCAGGGTGGTTGAGTCCTGGCGAGAAGTCCAGTTGGGTTCACGGGGCCTGACAACTGGCTGAAGCCCAAGTTGGTTGAAACTTGGCAAAAAGACCAGGGTGGTTGAGCCCTGGCAGGAAGACCTGGTGGGTTAAGAAGTTGAGTAGAGCTGCACGAGGTAAGTGAGGTAAGTCACTGGAGGAGCGAACCAGTGAGGATGGGTCCTATTTTAGGACTGTAGGCGCGGTCCAACTTAGGCCCATTTTGGTGACCTCGGTTGAGTCCTGGTTAGATCCTTATCCAGGTTTGGACGGGGTCTAATTGATTCTAAATGCATTAACTCTATTTTATAGAATTTATTTAATTAGATTCTAAATGCATTAACTCTATTTTACAGAATTTATTTAATTAGATTCTAAATGCATTAACTCTATTTTTACAGAATTTATTTAATTAGAATTTTGTAGTTGAATTTTATAAAATTATTCCTTATCTAAAGCCTTGGTGGAGGATAAATTATTATTTAAATTATTCATATTTTCTTCTTTTTAGAGAATAAAATTATTCCTACTAATGCTTAAAATTCTCACGTAGAGCTTAGCTGGAAGGATAAAATCTCCTTTTATATTATTAATTAAAATTGTAAGAGGATAAAACCTCTCGGTTAACTTTTCAATATTCTGTATTTATATTTTATTTAAATTATTTTCTTAATTGAAGCAAAGGATAGAAACATTATCTTTTTTTATTATTTTATCTTGTTGATGGATAAACTTTGAGCTGAGAAGATCATGCATCGAGGCACTATAAATAGAAGCAAGCAAGCCCTCTAACATACAAGAAAATTTGATTCTGGTTCAAGCATTGGCGCTCTCTTGCTTCCACGCTCCTCTGCTGCGGTTTGTGCTTTGACTCGATGCTGTCCGACTGCTACTGGAAGATCGCTCCCAACACCCAAGCTGCTTCAGATAAATCTAAGTGTTGGGTAACGAATTTTTTTCTGCACTTAAATTATTTAAGGGGGAAGTGTAGGGCTGTTACACTTCCGCCCAATCTTGTATTCGAATCACTCTATCGGTAGTTTATCGGTAGAGGTTTTTAGTGGATTGCCCACAGGAAAGGTTCAAGGAACCTGGGCCTTCGAGTAGGAGTCGGCGAAGGCTCCGAACGAAGTAAAACTCCTCGTGTAATTTCTTTTATTATTTTTCGCTTTCGCATATCGTTTTAATTTTTCCGCTGCGCACGTTAAAAAAGCATCGTACAATTTTCTATCGACTCTGATTTTCTAACGAAGATTTTAAAAGTCACGTGATTCACCCCCCCCCCCTCTCACGTGCATCAGTCCTACAAGTGGTATCAGAGCCAAGTTCGCTCTGTATCGGTGCAACCACCATAAGAGCCGGGGGAAATCCAATTCTTTTTCGTTTGTTTTTGTGTTTTCGCTGCACGATCTAAATTAGGTATTGTTGCCTAAATTTAGATATTTTCTATCGATTTTACTCGAATTTGGGCAACACCATTTCGAGTCATTTTTTGTTCCTTTCTTCTCCTATTCCTACCACACTACTAATCCAAGACCTAGTCTTGGAACAAGTGTTTTTGTTGTTGTCTATTTCAGATGGCTCAAGGTGAAGGATATAATACTGCCCGTCCTCCGCTCTTCAATGGGGAAGAGTTCCCTTACTGGAAACGAAGAATGGAGGTGTACCTAAAAACTGATATGGATCAATGGTTCGCGGTGCAATCTGGCTACGAACCACCAATGGACGAGGGAAACAATGCACTACTGAAGCATGACAGATGGAACCTAGAAATGAAGAAAAGGGCTCAGATTGAGTTCAAAGCACAGAACACACTCCAATGCGGACTAACCAAAGAGGAATTGAACCGTATCGGCCCAACTGAATCTGCCAAAGAACTTTGGGACAAACTGATTGAACTGCATGAAGGCACCTCAGATGCGAAGGTAACAAAAAGAGATTTGTTATTGAATAAATTATTTAACATAAAAATGCAGGAAGGTGAGTCTGCAAGCCAACTCCACGCCCGGATCAAGGACATACTAAATGGACTCCACCTCATTGGGCACAAACAAGAAAATAGAGATATTATAAGGTATGCACTAAATGCCTTTCCTAGAAACTCTTTATGGGCATCCATCATAGATGCTTATAAAATTTCTAGGAATCTTTCCAAAATAAATTTAGATGAACTATTCTGTGAATTAGAACTGCACGAACAAACTAACGCCAAGGCCGAGAAAGGATTTGCTTTGTTTGCAGGTTCTTCAAAAGAAGTCAAGTCGAAGAAGAAAATTCAAGAATCAGAAGAAGAGTCAGACTCAGACTCAGATGACGAGGAACAAATGGTTAACTTAGTAAGAAAAGTCCTCGCCAAAAAGAAAAGCAAATTCTCGAAAAGAGATTTCCAAAAGATAATGAAGCCAACCAGTTATGGAGACAAAAGCAAAATAACCTGCTTCGGTTGCAACAGAAAAGGACACTTCAAACATGAATATCCCTACAAAACGGAGGACCAATCAAAGAAAAGCAAGAAGAAGAAGGCTCTTCAAGCCACCTGGGACAAGAGTTCGGATGACTCTGACTATGAACCACCAAAGAAGACAAGCTACCTCGCGCTAATGGCAACTGGACCCGGGTCAGACTCGGAGCACGACGAAGATTCCGAATACGAGTCGAGTCAAGAGATCGGACTCTTTTCGGACGACTCGACTAAGGTATATTTAGATTCAGTTAATGGAAAAATTTTTAAGATTATTTCCATTTTAAATAAAAAATTACATGCATCTGAATCTAGGAATGACCAGCTCCTTAAGGAAAATCAAGACCTTAAGGAGCAATTAATTAATACCAGAACATTAACTGAACAAACTCAAAATCAAAAGACAATTGAGCTTGAAACTGAAAACTCCACTCTAAAGGGCGAAGTCCTAAAACTTAAGGATCTACTAGCAACTTTCACAACCCGATCCAAGAACCTTGACCTCATTCTTGGATCACAAAAGGGCATGTACAATAAATCTGGGATAGGATATAAATCAGGATCAGCCCAAAGATCCTTTATCTCCTTTATCCACCCCCGCAAAAATCAACGAAAAGCGTGGGTTCCGAAAGCTTACCTAACAAAGCAAGTAGGTCAGAATCAACTTTATGTCCCAAAAAGGGACATCCACTACATTGACCCTAGACACCCAGTCTACAATTTAGGGGGAAGCTCCAAATTAGTTGGCACCTCAAAGTCACCCTTTACCCGTCTGGGTACCTAGGACTAGTTTCAAAAGTTAGTCTGACACTTGACCTACTCAGTACCAGGGTAGGGCGAGCTGATAGTACGTTAGGGAAGCTGATCTAAGGAGTCAGGTAGGGGAAGGCGTCCTCTATTTGGTCTTCTTAGCCCAGTGGAACTAGCCGAAGCTACCTCGCCACATCCTAGACTAGTTAGACCAAGGAGTTTCAATAGGTAGGTTAAAAGTACAACTTCCTTAAGCGGTTTTGCCTAGAAAGTGGTTGTTGATCCAATAAGGCTTCGGCCAAAGAAGACCTCTGTGCCTTGCCACGGCCTGGAAACCAATTATGGAAGTATACTTTTAAACTGCTTCTTGTCAAACCTGAATCTAACAAAAGGTCAGATTAACTTTTATAAATCAAACTCAAACTTATCTCACACAAATCATAGGATCCCTTTGATTGACAACTTAGATCAAGTGAGATGAATAAGGACAACTAAAATCAAATTTCAAAATTCAAATTAACAAAATCAAATTTCAAAATTCAAATTAACAAAATCAAATTTCAAAATTCAAATTAACAAAATCAAATTTCAAAATTCAAATTAACAAAATCAAATTTCAAAATTCAAATTAACAAAATCAAATTTCAAAATTCAAATTAACAAATTCAAAATTCAAAATTCAAATTAACAAATTCAAAATTCAAATTAACGAATTCTAAATTCAAATTAACAAAATCAAAATTAATAAAATACAAATTAATTCAAAATTCAAATTCAAAAATTAATAAAATTCAAATTCAAAATTCAAAATTAATAAAATTTAAATTCAAAAATTCATAAAATTCAAATTCAAAATTCAAATTCAAAAATTCATTTTCAAAATTTAAATTCAAAAATTAATAAAATTCAAAATTCAAATTCAAGTTTTAAATTCTTTAGGATGTTTAAAATTTTCTTAAACTAAAAAAAAAATTCAAAAACTTAACCTAAGTTCTAAATCTTTTACTTAACTGTAGGTAAATAAATGGATTATTGACAGTGGGTGCTCCAGACACATGACTGGGGATCCCACCAAATTTACAGAACTCAAGTACAAAAACTAGGGACCGTTGCTTTTGGAAATAACGGTAAACTTAAGGTAATTGGCCTAGGTAATATTGAACTTGAGTCTGATTTTATAATTACAAATGTATTACTTGTTGAAAATTTTCACTTCAATTTATTGAGTATTAGCCAATTGTGTGACACTGGTTATAAGGTTAGGTTCCTATCCAATGAATGTCTGATCAAACACAATGACAACCCAAACATCACACTTAGAGGACTTAGGCACAATAACATTTATGAAATTAAGTTAACCTGTCCCTTAGAAAATTGTCTTTTAACCCATAAGGATGAGACTTGGCTCTGGCATAGGAGACTTTCACACACTCACTTCAGAAAACTACCTAAACTAAAAGGTTTAGTTAGAGGCCTACCAAAGTTATCTAACCTTGAGTCAACCTTATGTAATGCATGTCAACAAGGAAAACAAACTAGGTCAACCCACAAACCAACTAGTCAAACTCAAATTAAGTCAATTCTTGAATTAATTCACCTAGACCTATTTGACTCACATGGGGTAAAATCAATTAGTGGAAACCTTTACTATTTAGTAATCATAGATGACTATTCAAGATTTACCTGGGTAAAATTTTTAAAAAATAAAGATGAAACTTTTGATATGTTTACTCAATTTTGTAAATTAGTAGAAAATGAAAAAGGGATTAAAATTAAAAGACTTAGGAGCGATAACGGCGGGGAATTCAAAAATAAAAAATTTAACCAATTCTGCTTAGAAAATGGCTACCATCACGAATTCTCTTGTCCTAAAACACCTCAACAAAATGGAATAGTAGAAAGGAAAAATAGAACACTACAAGAAGCAACCAGAACAATGCTAAATGAATACAATTTACCTAAATATTTTTGGGCTGAGGCTGTTAGTACAGTCTGTTATGTACAAAATAGAATAACTATAAATAAAAATCTAGGAAAAACAACTTTTGAAATCTATTATGAAAAACAACCTAATATTAAGTATTTTAAAGTATTTGGATGCAAAGTGTATATATTAAACACTAGAGAACACTTAGGAAAATTTACCTCTAAGGTTGAGGAAGGTATCTTTGTAGGTTATTCCCTTACCAGTAGAGCTTATAGAGTTTATAATAAAACTACCCTAAGAATTGAAGAAACTACAAATGTAAAATTTGATGAAAAGTCTTGCCCAAATAACCTTGATCTAACCACCTACCAACCAATTGATTTTGTTAGGTCTAGTACTGACCCAAATGAAAGCCAATTTGAGGACCGAGACCATGATCTGACTGAACCTGCACCTGAATATGAACCTAACCAACCCAGAACTATTCGAGTTAGCTCAGCCCACCCAACTGATCAGATCATAGGCGATCCAGAACTAAGGGTTCAGACCAGATCAGCCTTTAGGAACCTTAGTCAAATTGCCTTGATTTCACAAATTGAACCCAAGTCTATAGAAGAGTCCTTACTTGACCCTAATTGGATCATAGCCATGCAGGAAGAGTTAGCCCAATTTGAACGTAGTCAAGTCTGGGACTTAGTACCCTTACCTAAAGGCAAGAAATTTATTGAAACTAAATGGGTCTTTAGGAATAAACTTAACGAACAAGGAGAAACAGTCAGGAATAAGGCTAGGTTAGTAGCTAAGGGGTTTAGCCAAGTAGAAGGACTTGATTATGATGAAACCTATGCCCCTATAGCTAGACTTGAGTCCATTAGGATGCTTTTAAGTTATGCAGCCCATAAGGGATTCAAGTTGTATCAAATGGATGTTAGGTCAGCCTTCCTAAATGGCCTGATTAAGGAAGAAATCTATGTAGGCCAACCCCCAGGTTTTGAAAGCCTAGAATATCCTGACTATGTCTTTAAACTTAAGAAAGCCTTATATGGACTTAAGCAAGCCCCTAGGGCCTGGTATGAAAGATTGTCTAACTATAGTATCTAAAGGCTTTAACCAAGGCAAAATTGACCCAACACTATTTGTTAAAACTCTAAAAATTGATATTTTTATAGCTCAAGTATATGTAGATGATATAGTATTTGGCTCAACTAACTCAAATTTTTTACAAGATTTTATAACGGTAATGGAAAATGAATTTGAAATGAGTTTAGTAGGTCAATTAACTTTCTTTTTAGGGTTACAAATAAAACAGACTAGTGAGGGTACTTTTGTCTATCAACAAAAATACACTAAAGAATTACTTAGAAAATTTGGAATGGATAGTGCTAAAGAAATTAAGACACCTATGGCTACCAATCAAACGATAGATAGTGACACAAATGACAAACCTGTTGACCTTAAGTATTATAGAAGTGCTATAGGTAGCTTACTTTACCTAACTGCAAGTCGACCTGATATTCTCTTTGCAGTTAGTATGTGTGCTAGGTATCAAACATGTGCTAAAGAATCACATCTAACCCTAGTTAAAAGGATATTTAGGTATCTCAAAGGGACAGAAAGTTTAGGAATTTGGTACCCTAGAAAAGCCCAGTTTGAACTTATTGGATTTTCTGACTCAGATTATGCTGGCTGTAAATTAGATAGAAAAAATACTAGTGGTGGATGCCAACTTCTAGGACCCTCACTAGTTAGTTGGTTCAGTAGAAAATAACATTGTGTTGCCCTATCCACCACTGAAGCTGAATACATAGCAATGGGTGAATGTGTAGCCCAATTACTCTGGATGATGCATACCTTAAAAGATTTTAACTTAGATTTTAAGAAAGTCAAGACTTTTATAGATAATCTAAGTTCAATTAATCTAACCAGAAACCTAATTCACCACTCTAGGACCAAACATATAGAAATTAAGCACCATTTTGTTAGAGATCATGTTAATAAAGGGGAAATAGAACTTAATCATGTTGAATCCAAATCTAACCTAGCTGACATATTCACTAAACCACTTCCTGAATCCGAATTTAGCAATTTAAGAAGGTTAATAGGAATGTGTGTTGTAGACTAGGATTGACCTAATCACTTTTACTCAACTCACAAATTCTGTTTGACACATAGCTTGAGTTAGAGTTAATTTTTGTACTTGCATTTTTTGTACTCTCTAAAATGTGTATTTTTTAAACTTGATTTTCAAAATTGACTTTGATTTTCACACTTAATTTTTAAAAAATTAACTTTGATTTCAAACTTGACTTTCGAGACTGGTGGACTTAGCCTAAGTTTGACCCCTAGAGATGCATGTTCCTATAGATTTAGAGGCCGCATCTCACAAAGCACATTAGGTATAACATGTTTGTGTATGCTAAAACTTAGAACGGGGTGAGATGCATAGGGTATTGCCTGGACTTCAGAATGCTTAAACCTGTGCATCGTAGCAAGTCTGGGTGTTAAATATCAACTTCATATTGATCAAGTCAAGTAGTCTTTCTGTAAAGCTAAGCTAGACACTAGTACTTGACTTGACATGCCCATTCTGAAAATTTTGACTTGGCTGAAAATTTTGAAATGATGGTTGATCTTGTGGCTGAAAAAACTGATTTGTTTACTGAAAATTTTGGTTACAAGGCTGTTGAAATTGGTTGAAAGGCTAAAACTCTGAACAGGGCTGCTGAAATTGGTTGAGAAGCTGAAATTGTGGCAGAGGTGGCTGAATCGTAGGTTGAATCGGCCGTTGGTAAGTAGATGACTGAACTTTATGTTTTTGTTGATTTATCTACTCCTTACACACATTTTTTAACCCCTCCAGTGCCTCGTTTATCTCTTTATAGTCCTCTGGTGAAAACATTTGGATTTTATAGCCCTGTCACAAAACAAAAAAGAAAAATGGCAGCAACTGTATACAAAAGAATAAGCAACAGAAAATAGAACCCAATGATATGTCCAAAAGTATACAAGCAAAAATCAAACAAATCAACTAGTTGCTTCCCCGGCAACGGCGCCAAAAATTTGATAGGCCCAAATGAGCTAGATTAAAGTTGTCACGAAAGTGTGGGACCATCAGATTTAAATGTGAATGAATAGCTGGAAACCGTTTTTGCAATCAAAATATGAAAACGTAGTAAAGGGGCCACAGGTCGTATTTTTCCTGGGGACTAGTTGACGTTGTTTGATTCGAGCTTATGTTTAGGTGTCGTTTATGAATTCGGGTTTCAAATAAATCTGATTTGGGTATGGTTGGAATCATAAATGAAATAGCAGATAAAATGGAAAGAAACTTAGCTATGGAACTTAACTCAAGTCTTTCAACCAATGAACTCAAACAAATGGGAGCTTAAATGCACTTAGCCTAATTTGGGAAACGAATCATATATGAAATCAAACCAATTTTGATTAATGCTAATGCAAAGAACTTCTTCAAGAATTATTACACCAAACAAACCATATGGAAATCAATCTTCAACCAAATTGATACAAAACCGTGCCAAGATTTCCCTTGATACCAAGTACAAAAATGCAAGCTTACTTGCTGAAAAGAAGATTTCTATTCAAAACCGAGCTGACTACGATGGCAGCTGATTTCAAGCTTAAAAACACATTAAAATTGACATTCAACTTGGCACAAACTAATGCTGGAATTTCACTTGAAACATGGTGAAAAAGTGAAGCAACTTGATACACAAAGAAGGTGTTAATGTGCCGAGAGCTGCTGCCAAATGCAGAGCTGTGACTTGACACTTCAGAATTGAATTTGGTTGATACAACTTGGAAGACAACCCATTCGAAAAGTGCTAAGCAAGAGTGATTGAAGGTAATCAGAACCGAGACAGGAATTCAGCAGTGATGAAAGCAAAAAGTTCAGAAATGAATGGACTGCTGATTTCAGTTTGACAGCTGAGTTTCATTGCAAAAACTTCATGTTCAGAAAAGTTGAGAAAATCCAGAGTTCTCTTGATACAACTTCAGAGACTGATGACTAAATTTGCAGAAATAACCCATAATTGCAGGAATAGAATGATGCGCAGAATAGGGAGCTAAAAAAATGGAACTAGACTTGATTCCCAGCCAATTAACCCAATCACAGAAATGGAACTCAATAACTCTGTAAATGAACAGACTTAAAAGTGAATTTCAAAAGATTAAAACTAAACTAACTTAATTCAAAAGATCAGGAATGGCAGAAAAAGAAAGTGACTGATCGCAACAACCAAACTGATACGCTGAAAGCTAATTGGCACGCAATAGTTAAGCATAAAAGAACTGAAACCAAGAACTATATTCACTAAACGAGATTCCTAGTTACTTAACTTGAAGAAATGAAATTTAATTAACCAAGAACACTTAAGAAAACGAAATTAACCAATCTGAAACCAAGAGAAACGAAACTAAGCAGTAATGGAATAGAAATGACAGATATGAAAATTAACAGCTAAAAAACCGAAATTAACTAAAGAAATCTATGCCTCAATCCTCCCTAAGCTCAAGACTCCTTGTTCGTCACGCAAGGGCTAGCCTCGAACCCCTAAGCACAGCAAATCGGTGGAAATCAGCCTCGCTTGATGAACTCTGCTCAAACTGCGTCATGTGGGGAATCCAATCCGAACCTCTTCGATCTCAAATAATGGGATGGCGATGAAGATTTGAAGACCCTCTGAGCTCACCTGAGAACCCCTACAAGCAGCTCAGATGGTCGGAAATGGCTTGTGGACGAGATTCGAGTGGTCAGACCACAGAGCCACCGAAACCCTCAAATAGCTCTGTCCAGCGCGAATTCGAGCTGAAATCTCAAACAAAACTGTCCTCCAAAGATCCAAGTCTTGATCCAGATGAAGAATTAAGGGGTCGCGCCCCTTGGATGAAGAAATTAGCTAAAGAACTGAAGAAGAAACGAAGAAGATGAAGCTGCGGTGAGGAAACGCGACCACGGCTGAAGGCTGGAATTTTTGATTAAATACATAAGCATTGGACGACTGTGATTGATTTGATAAAATCCAACGGCTGATCTTGCTCTGATTTGAGCCAAACTTTCCAGATGTTGATCAATGGTCAGGATCTGCCTCGTGGTAGCTCGGATCCTCCAGATGTGCAACGGATGGTCCAGATCAACTTAATCTTTGAATGGACGATGTAGAGCCCTCCAAGCTTGATCCAATGGTTGATTGAGCTCTGATTGGGATGAAACCTTCAGATCTTGATCAGAGTACTTGATCAACCCAAACCCTAGCTCGGATTGCTTTAGATTATCCCGGATGGCTCAGATCTAGCCGATCTTGAATCGGACGGCCCGAATTAATCGTAAGCTTGATAATTCGATCCGGTTCATTTCCGACTCAAGTTTGACCCAGTATGCCCTAGGTCCATGAACCTTTTATGCCTACAAAAATATATCAGAAAATTAGTGGCCAATTAATCCAAATATGTGTAAATTTGCAATTAAGTCCAAAATAAGAGAAAGTTCCAAAACCTAGGGTAATTTCACAATTAAGCAATAAAAACATAGGTCAAACATGGATTTTAGAAATTAAAATAATCAACAAAATGATATTTATCAGGGAGCCAACTTAAAAACCATTTTTATAGTTAAATGAATTTCTTTTCTTGTTTTAAATTGCCTGATTGCTTGTCTATTTATTTTCTGTAATTTACCATGCTTAGACTTAGGACTGGTTAGATTAAGGACTAAACCAATTACTTGAAATTTGAACAACATAGTATTGGGTGGAGGTGAGATGATAGTGCGTTAGGGAAGCCATTTTGGCGGAACTAGCCGAAGCTACCGATCCAAGACCCAAACTAGTTAGACCAGAGTTTATCAAAAAGTAATTTTGAAGATGAAATTTCACTAAAAGGCTTTGTCAAGAAAAGGGTTGATGATCCATTAAGACTACGACCAAAGAAGGATTTGTGCCACGCCAAGACTTGGAAGCCAACTTTTGAAATTCAAATTTACTCTTTGTCAAATTCAAATCTAACACAAATTTTCAGTTAATTTTAGATTTAAATATTTCTTTTCAAAATAAATTTAAATTATGCTTAAAATTAGATTTAACTTTTAAAAATTAATCATGGTTCTTTTTAAAACCTATCTCACAAAAAACCCATAAGGTTAACGTGATTAATAACTAGATACCGGGAGAGATACTTAGGAATTAAGTTAATACAAAATCTGATTTCGATAATATTGTTGAATTTAGAGTTGAATTGTCTTGATTGTTACATTCAAACTGGGTCAAACAGTCAAACCTGTCTTGTTGGGCGCCCGTGACTCCTCGGGCGCCCCCTTCCTTTATCTTCGATCAAGACAGAAAAGCTGTCTAATCTGGGCGCCCGGGTCCTCACGGGCGCCCCCAAGGACACGGTCAAAATCTAAAAAGCTGCATATGGCAGTTTTGACCTAACTCCGGGCGCCCAGGCCATCACGGACGCCCCATCCAGGACTAGGTCAGGGCAGAAAAGCTGCAAATGGCATCTTCCCTCTGACCCGGGCACCCGAGACCTCCCGGGCGCCCGACCTACCACCTTCTATATAAACCACCCGAAACTCCCTTCTTTTGCCACACCCAAAACACTTCTCCTCTCTAACTCTTCTCCTTCCAAGGTGACCGAATGACCCTCTCGTGCCCTCGACCACTCCACCTCGACTATGCCTCCCCGGATGACCACTCGGTATCATTTCTTTTGCACTTAAAATTAATTTCTTTATTCTTTCTACCGTTGAACGCATGTTTCATATTATTTTAGAAAACGTCGTGCAAATCAACCAAACCCCGGGGCCGAACCTAGCCTCGACCCTAGGTTTACGACCTTGGAACTTTGCAATAAATTTGCTAGGACAACGTATAAACCCATCAAAACGAGCTTCCTAAATAGACAGTTTTTTTCTCAATCCTGTCCATTAGCTTTGAATGTCATAAACTTCTATCAACTTGATAACCTTGTCTTCTGCACTCATCCCGTGAACACAACCCTATGTGCAGAATTCTACAACAATATAGTCAGACAAAATGACCTTATGTTTGTCACCACAGTACAAGGGATACCCTTGACAATAACACCCTCGTTGCTCAACAGATTTCTTGGACTACGACTTTCTCAGTCCACTTTCTGCTGTTATCCTCCTAGAGATCCTCCCTTTGATGCTCCCTACTCTCACATTGACCTGGACACCCTATATTCCTATTTTTATAGAGATGCTCGAAACCCTTTGACTAGACGGTTTCAGTCTGTAGATCTTCAAGTCCAGGACTACGCTCTTTACTAGGGTCCGTTGCATTCTACCCTTGTCCACTAGGGACGTCGCGACCATGCGACCATTCCACACCTTCTTACTGTACGCATTGATCCATCACCTAGACATTGATATTGGACTCCACATGTTTCACACCATTCTATATGCGTCTAGTGTTTCTACTTAGGGGCGGGTATGCACCCCTTACTGCCACATCATCACCTCTATTCTTCATCATCACGGTCGTAATATCACCGATGGAGAGATGACCACAATGACCGAATTTGATGAAATAGGTTTAAGAAATTTTTCCCTAGAGGGCATAGAGCTCTCGGGTACCAGGGTTGTAACGACCCGGAAAATTTTCTTAATATTTTCTTTAAAATATTAAGCATGTCTAGATAATTTTTCAAAGGATCTAGAAATATGAATATGAACCTTAGCCTAGAAACCCATAGTTTTCTCATTTAAATTGAGAAACTAAATACTAATGGGTTTTTTTTAGTGCCATTATTATGGGTGGATTTTAGGTTGAAATTAATATAAAAATAAATGGATTTTAATGAGAAATATTAACATAATTATGGGGGAATTTTTAAGGAATTTTCGAAATAATAGGAAATAAAATAAAAATAAAATAGAAAAATTAGTGCATGCACCAAGGATTGAACCTTGGACCTCTAGTACAACCATGCATGCACTAACCAATTCACCTAGCAAGGGAGTGCTATGAGAGAATGAAGTGGATATTAGTTAAGGTGAAGAAAATGAAGAGTCATCAAGGGAAGAGACATCATGACTCTTCATTTACCCCTTTTAAAATGATATAAATATGGAAAGAAATTTACAACTTCCCTTCTCCTCTTCATTTCTTCTTCCTCCTTGCTTTGGCTGAAAACTCAAGGTGTTCTTCCCCTTGAGAAAAGTTCCACCAAGGACTCAAATTGGAAGATCTAGGTTCTCTTCCAAGGTTACAAAGGCAAGAAGGGTTCAAGTGGCAAAGGGGATTTCCATTCTTCTTCTCTTTTAAGGTCTAAAAATGTAACGACCCAAAAAATTCTCTCGATATTTTATGAAAATATTGAGCATATTTAGATAATTTTCGAAGGATCTGGAAGTATTGATACGAACTTTGGGCTAGAAAATTCATGTTTTCTCATTTAAATTGAGAAAACTAAGTACTAATGGGCCTTATATGGGCCTTTCTAGCACCATAATTATTGTTGGATTTTAGGGAAAAATTAGTATAAACATAAATAGTTTAGAAAAAATTAGTATAAATATAAATAGGATTTAATTAGAAATATTAGCATGATTAGAGGTAAGTCTTAGCTTAATTTTCTTACTTAAATCGAGAAATTAGGTACTAATGGGGTTTAAATGGGCTCCAAAAATAGGTATTAATTAGGTGAATTTTATATAAACATAAAAGAATTTTATTTAGGAATATTAGCATAATTATGGGGGATTTTAGGGGAATTTTCGAAATAGAAGGGAATTTTCAAAAATAAGAAAAAGGGGTTAAATAAAATAAAAATAAAATAAAATAAAAATAAAGGTGCATGGCCAAGGATTGAACCTTGGACCTCTTATACAACCATGAATGCTTTAACCAACTCACCTAGCAAGGAATTCTAATGAGGAAAGGAAGTGGATGATGGTTAAGTAGTAGAAGAAGATGAAGGGCCATGGAAAACTCTTCATTTGCCCCTTTAAAGGAGCTATAAAGAGGGGGTTTGGGGGGTTACTTCTCTTCATCATCAAGTGCATTTGCTCCCCTCCTCCCTCCTCATTCTAGCCGAAACTCTAAGGAAGAGTTCCCCCTTGGAAAAGCTTCCACCAAGGCTCCATCACCCAAGATCTAAAGTTCTTACAAGGATTCAAGGACTAGGTGTGGTCAAGAGACATCAAGTCTTCTTCCTTCTCTCCATCCAAGGTCTAAAAATTTAGAAACCCCAAGGTAAGACTCCCTCACCTGTGGTATAATAGTTACCTATGATTTCCATGATTTTTTGCATGATATATGGGTTAGTTTCGGATTTAATGTTGAAGGGAAACAAAATCAAGGTTCCTATGTTCAAAGGTTTCGACCAGCATGTTTTAAAGGTCCATAATTGTGTTAAAAATCATGATAATGTTATTTGGTGTTCCCTGATGATTTTTAGATGTTAAGGGAAATTTTTGGGGATTTTTGGAGTACCCTAGGACACCCTAGGGTCTCGGCCAACATGAAAGAAGCAAAACCCAGAACCTTAAGTTCAAGGGTTTCGGCCACCATGTTTATATGTCTAGAAATATATTAAAAATCATGATAATGTTATTTGATGTTCCCTTATGATGTTTATAAGTTAAGTGTAATTTTTGGGGATTTTTGGTGTACCCTAGGACACCCTAGGGTCTTGGACAACATGAAAGAAGCAAAACCCAGAACCTTAAGTTCAAGGGTTTCGGCCACCATGTTTTAAATGTCTAGAAATATGTTAAAAATCATGATAATGTTATTTGATGTTCCCTTATGATTTTTAGGAGTTAAGTGTTTTTTGGGGATTTTTGGAGGGCCCTAGGACACCCTAGGGTCTCGGCCAACATGAAAGAAGCAAAACCCAGAACCTTAAGTTCAATGGTTTCGGCCACCATGTTTTAAATGTCTAGAAATATGTTAAAAACAATGATAATGTTATTTGATGTTCCCTTATGATGTTTAGAAGTTAAGTGAAATTTTTGGGAATTTTTGGAGTACCCGAGGACACTCTAGGGTTTCGGCCAACATGAAAGGGACAAAACCAAGGTCCCTATGTTTATGGGTTTCGGCCACCATGATTTAAACGTCTATAAATATGTTAAAAATCATGATAATGTTATTTAATGTTCCCTGATGATTTTTAGAAGTTAAGTATAAATTTTGGGAATTTTTGGAGCACCCTATAGGCCTCACATGGTTCGGCCAACCCCAAGGACCCAAGGGTTAGGGTTGAGTCTTTAACTTCAACTTATGTTTATGTGTTGCCATGATATAAGGATGATGGATGGTGATTGTGTGAATTTTCACATGGCCATGGGACTCCATAAGTTTCAAACAATAAGGGTTAATAGGATAAGAGTTAAGATTTATTCTAAGTAAGGGTCCCAATGGCCCTATGGTAAGATGTGATTTATGTTTATGAATGATATGCTATGTTATGAATGATATGCCATGCTGACGAATGATATGACATGTTTATGAATGATATGCCATTGTTATACATGATATGCTATGCTTATGAATGATATGCTATGTTATGAATGATATGCCATGCTTACGAATGATATGCCATGTTTATGAATGATATGCCATGGTTATACATGATATGCTATGCTTATGAATGATATGCCATGTTATGAATGATATGCCATGTTTACGAATGATATGCCATGTTTATGAATGATATGCCATGGTTATGCATGATAAGAATGATGTTACGACAAGTATGTTATGATCATGTTCATGATAAGAATGATGCCTGATAAGTATGCTATGAATGGCTTATGAATGATGAAGCATAAAAAGTATTTTTACTTTATGTATGGGCTTGTACCGGACTGAAGTATGGGTCCAAGGGATGGGCACCTTAAGAACACCCCGGTTATGGACTACCACAGCTATCCACGGTTCTGGCACTACCGGAGCTGTGCAACAGGGATGGGCTCCTTAAGAAGTGCCTCGGTTCGGGGACTACCGATTATGCTGTCCTTACCCTAGTAGGTCGGGGCTAGCTACCTTGGATTTACTAGGGATGCGCGCTATGATGTATGTATGTGGAACAAGCCGGGGACCCCAAATGATGTTATGATGATTATGTTAAGAAATGAAAAGTATGTTTTTAAAAGATTAAGCATCCTTATGATATATATGCATTGCCCATGCATTCATTCTGGAAAAGTATGTTTATGAAAAGTATGTTCATGAAAAGTATGATTTTATACTAAGCATCCATATATGTATATGCATTCCACTCAAGCCTCCATTCATGTTATGCATTATGTTATGATGATAAGATTTTATGCTTACGTTTCATGTTAAGAAGTATGCATGAGAATGAATGATCTATGCCATGATTATGTTAGGAAGATGTTCATGTGCTATGATAGGTATGATGTCATGCTATTATGTTTATGATTTATGCCATGAAAGAAGCCATGCTACTATGTTTATGATTTATGCCATGAAAGATGCCATGCTACTATGTTCATGATTTATGCCATGAAAGAAGCCATGCTACTATGTTTATGATTTATGCCATGAAAGATGCCATGCTACTATGTTTATGATTTATGCCATGAAAGATGCCATGCTACTATGTTTATGATTTATGCCATGAAAGATGCCATGCTACTATGTTTATGATTTAGGCTATGAAAGATGTCATGCTACTATGTTTATGATGTATGCCATGAATTATGCCATGCTTAGAATGTTTACGATGTCTATGCTTGATATGCTAGAAAGTATGCCTATGGTTGATTTACATCTTATGCTTATGTTCATGCCACATATGATGCCATGCTTAGAATGTTTAATTATGCTTATGCCTATGTTTATACTTTATGCCATGATAAGAATGTTCAATTAGATTTATGCCTATGTTTATGCTTTATGCTATGATAGAAATGCTTATGATGCTTATGTTCCATATGATTATGAATGAATGACGAATGATTTTAGTGAGTATGAAAGAGTCTTACTAAGCCTGTGTGCTTATAGTTTTCTTTCCTTATACCGCAGATCATGCAAGGGGATAACGAGGAAGCAGCAGGAGGGCCTGAAGTATGTGTGTGTTGGTGACTTGGCCCATGAGATCGAATGTGTTAACCGTTTATGCTAAGAACTTTATTTTCGCTACCTATATGCTCGAATAGTGACTTATGGAACTTTATGATAAGATGTCAAGTATGATATGATATGAACCTTATGGTATGATGTTAAGCATGTTATGATATGATGTTAAGTATGACGTTCATATGTTAAGTTCCATGTCATTGTATGAGGGATGGTAGTAGGGGCATGTATATGTAAGGTTTAAGTTATTCCGCTGCAGTATGATGTTACATGCCTTAAGTATGTCAGCATAACGCCGCTTTAGGAAAAAAAAACGGGCGTTACAGGTTGGTATCAGAGCAGTAACCATCTCACTACACACACATCAAGCCCTTTTCCTGTAGCTTCCAAGTAAGTACCTTTTTACATGTCTTATAGTAGAAAGATGTCTTATGGTTTTTAGATATGCAAGTATGAACGATAATTATGATGAAAAGTACGTTACAATATGTAACGACGAATGATACTTTATCTTATTTTAGGAAATAAATATTTAGAATAACATAGGGGTAGAAAAAAACTATAATTTATGATATTATGTATAATCTATAATAAAGTCACATGTAGAAAAGTATCTGATAGCCTACCCACAGGAGATTATAACACTCTCACCTATGTTGACGTATAGCATTAGTTCCATGATATTAAGACTGATATAATTAATGGTATAGGTCATATGGTATAACTTAGGTAGGGACGCATAGGGTAGGGTTCTAATTATGATAACACTTATTATAGGTTATGGGTCACTTATATCTTAGATATAATATATAAGACTACCTTAAGTTATTTTATGGTAATATAATAAGTAGGATCTCACCCATTCTATAATAATCATACAACTAATATAATTCATAACTCGGGCTGAGAACTAATATTTCAGTAGCATACTATTATTAGGTTTACCCATAATTAAAATAAGTATATAATTATGATATATGCATATAATTATATCATGGAGTTAATAATGACATTAGCCAATTATATGTCAAGGAGATAATCAGAACTTCGATATATACAGCGATGCTTCCAAGCTAGGACTTGGAGCTGTACTTAGGCAGAGTGGTAAGGTCATTGCTTACGCCTCTAGGCAACTCAAGGAAAATGAGCAGAACTACCCCACTCACGATCTGGAATTGGCCGCGGTGGTCTTCGCTCTTAGGATATGGGGGCATATTCTGTACGGAGCGCAGTGTAAGATTTATACAGACCACCAGAGTCTGCGGTACTTCTTCACTTAGAAAGACCTGAATATGAGACAACGCCGATGGCTTGAGTTGGTGAAGAACTATGACTGCGAGATCTTCTACCATCCAGGGAAGGCAAACAAAGTGGCCGATGCACTTAGCCGAAAGTCAAGTGCCACCTTGGTGTCCATATCTAAGTTACCCTGACCACTCGAAAGAGAAATTATGAATTTTAGGGTCGAAGTCATCTCCGAGCGACTTTCCACCTAAACCCTAAACAAAAGGGTGACTTGAGTCTTCAGGAAATAAAACAAGAGATCCTAGAAGGAAAGGGCGATGGTTTCCATATCGCCAAAGGGGGAGTACTCTACCTTAGGGATCGTCTATGTATTCCTAACGATTCGGAGCTTCGAAAGGAAATACTGGCAGAAGCTCACGGAACCCCTTACTCGATGCATCCAGGATCCACCAAGATGTATCAGGATCTGAAGGAGAAGTTGTGGTGTTCCGGAATGAAGAGGGATGTGGCTCAGTATGTTAGTACTTGCATGACTTGCCAGCAAGTAAAAGCAGAACACCAGCGACCCGGAGGAGATGTAGGTCTCCGATTTGCTGGTACGAGGGTGGTGAAAAGAAGGAAATGGGGCTCACAACGGAGGTTATCGATAGCGCCACCCGGGCTATACAGACTATTCGACAATGGATAGAGACTGCTCAGAGCCGGCAGAAGAGTTATGCCGATGTCCGGCGTAGACCACTGGAATTTAATGCTGGAGATTGGGTATTTCTCAAAGTGGCTCCTATGAAGGGAGTGACCAGATTTGGGAAGAAAGGAAAGCTGAGTCCGAGATATGTGGGGCCATACTTAATTCTGAAAAGAGTTGGTAAGGTGGCATATGAGTTGGAGCTGCCTCCAGAGATGTCAGCTATCCATAACGTATTCCACGTATCCCTGCTGAAAAAGTGTATCCCGAATATGGACTAAGTGATCGAGCCGCAGATAGTACAAGTACAAGAGGACCTAAGTAATGAGAGCAGACCCATCCAGATTTTGGATAGGGAAGTCAAGAAGCTGAGGAATAAGGAGGTACCTCTAGTCAAGATCTTATGGCGAAGCCAGCGGTTCGAGGAAGCTACCTGGGAACGCGAGGACGAAATGAGGCGCAAGTACCCGGAATTATTCTAAGTTCGAGGACGAACTTTCAAGAGGTATGGGGGATTGTAACGACCCAGAAAATTCTCTCAATATTTTATGAAAATATTGAGCATGTTTAGATAATTTTCGAAGGATCTGGAAGTATTGATACGAACTTTAGGCTAGAAAATCCATATTTTCTCATTTAAATTGAGAAAACTAAGTACTAATGGGCCTTATATGGGCCTTTCTAGCACCATAATTATTGTTGGATTTTAGGGAAAAATTAGTATAAACATAAATAGTTTAGGAAAAATTAGTATAAATATAAATAGGATTTAATTAGAAATATTAGCATGATTAGAGGTAAGTCTTAGCTTAATTTTCTTACTTAAATCGAGAAATTAGGTACTAATGGGCTTTAAATGGGCTCCAAAAATAGGTATTAATTAGGTGAATTTTATATAAATATAAAAGAATTTTATTTAGGAATATTAGCATAATTATGGGGGATTTTAGGGGAATTTTCGAAATAGAAGGGAATTTTCGAAAATAAGAAAAAGGGGTTAAATAAAATAAAAATAAAATAAAAATAAAGGTGCATGGGCCAAGGATTGAACCTTGGACCTCTTGTACAACCATGAATGCTTTAACCAACTCACCTAGCAAGGAATTCTTATGAGGAAAGGAAGTGGATGATGGTTAAGTAGTAGAAGAAGATGAAGGGCCATGGAAAACTCTTCCTTTGCCCCTTTAAAGGAGCTATAAAGAGGGGGTTTGGGGGATTACTTCTCTTCATCATCAAGTGCATTTGCTCCCCTCCTCCCTCCTCATTCTAGCCGAAACTCTAAGGAAGAGTTCCCCCTTGGAAAAGCTTCCACCAAGGCTCCATCACCCAAGATCTAAAGTTCTTACAAGGATTCAAGGACTAGGTGTGGTCAAGAGACATCAAGTCTTCTTCCTTCTCTCCATCCAAGGTCTAAAAATTTAGAAACCCCAAGGTAAGACTCCCTCACCTGTGGTATAATAGTTACCTATGATTTCCATGATTTTTGGCATGATATATGGGTTAGTTTCGGATTTAATGTTGAAGGGAAACAAAATCAAGGTTCCTATGTTCAAAGGTTTCGGCCAGCATGTTTTAAAGGTCCATAATTGTGTTAAAAATCATGATAATGTTATTTGGTGTTCCCTGATGATGTTTAGAAGTTAAGGGAAATTTTTGGGGATTTTTGGAGTACCCTAGGACACCCTAGGGTCTCGGCAAACATGAAAGAAGCAAAACCCAGAACCTTAAGTTCAAGGGTTTCGGCCACCATGTTTTAAATGTCTAGAAATATGTTAAAATTCGATGTTCCCTTATGATTTTTAGAAGTTAAGTGTAATTTTTTGGGATTTTTGGGAGTACCCTAGGACACCCTAGGGTCTCGGCCAACATGAAAGAAGCAAAACCCAGAACCTTAAGTTCAAGGTTTTCGGGCCACCATGTTTTTAAATGTCTAGAAATATGTTAAAAATCATTATAATGTTATTTGATGTACCCTTATGATGTTTAGAAGTTAAGTGTAATTTTTGGAGATTTTTGGAGTAACCTAGGTCATCCTAGGTTCTCGGCCAACATGAAGAAGCAAAACCCAGAACCTAAGTTCAAGGGTTTCGGCCACCATGTTTTAAATGTCTAGAAATATGTTAAAAATCATGATAATGTTATTTGATGTTCCCTTATGATGTTTAGAAGTTAAGTGAAATTTTTGGGAATTTTTTGGAGTACCCTAGGACACTCTAGGGTTTCGGCCAACATGAAAGCGGACAAAACCAAGGTCCCTATGTTTATGGGTTTCGGCCACCATGATTTTAAATGTTCTATAAATTTGTTAAAAATCATGATAATGTTATTTAATGTTCTCTGATGATTTTTAGAAGTTAAGTATAAATTTTTGGAATTTTTTTGAGCACCCTATAGGCCTCACATGGTTCGGCCGACCCAAGGACCAAGGGTTAGGGTTGAGTCTTTAACTTCAACTTATGTTTTATGTGTTGCCATGATATAAGGATGATGGATGGTGATTGTGTGAAATTTCACATGGCCATGGGACTCCATAAGTTTCGGCCAATAAGGGTTAATAGGATAGAGGTTAAGATTTATTCCAAGTAAGGTCCCAATGGCCCTATAGTAAGATGTGATTTATGTTTATGAATGATTATGCTATGTTATGAATGATATGCCATGCTTACGAATGATATGCCATGTTTATGAATGATATGCATGTTTATACATGATATGCTATGCTTATGAATGATATGCTATGTTATGATTGATATGCCATGCTTACGAATGATATGCCATGTTTATGAATGATATGCCATGGTTATACATGATATGCTATGCTTATGAATGATATGCCATGTTATGAATGATATTGCCATGTTTACGAATGATATGCCATGTTTATGAATGATATGCCATGGTTATGCATGATAAGAATGATGTTACGACAAGTATGTTATGATCATGTTCATGATAAGAATGATGCCATGATAAGTATGCTATGAATGGCTTATGAATGATGAAGCATGAAAAGTATTTTTACTTTATGTATGGGCTTGTACCGGACCGAAGTATGGGTCCAAGGGATGGGCACCTTAAGAACACCCCGGTTATGGACTACCGCAGCTGTCCACGGTTCTGGCACTACCGGAGCTGTGCAACAGGGATGGGCTCCTTAAGAAGCGCCTCGGTTCGGGGACTACCGATTATGCTGTCCTTACCCTAGTAGGTCGGGGCTAGCTACCTTGGATTTACTAGGGATGCGCGCTATGATGTATGTATGTGGTACAAGCCGGGGACCCCAAATGATGTTATGATGATTATGTTAAGAAATGAAAAGTATGTTTTTAAAAGATTAAGCATCCTTATGATATATATGCATTGCCCATGCATTCATTATGGAAAAGTATGTTTATGAAAAGTATGTTCATGAAAAGTATGATTTTAAACTAAGCATCCATATATGTATATGCATTCCACTCAAGCCTCCATTCATGTTATGCATTATGCTATGATGATAAGATTTTATGCTTACGTTTCATGTTAAGAAGTATGCATGAGAATGAATGATCTATGCCATGATTATGTTAGGAAGATGTTCATGTGCTATGATAGGTATGATGCCATGCTACTATGTTTATGATTTATGCCATGAAAGAAGCCATGCTACTATGTTTATGATTTATGCCATGAAAGATGCCATGCTACTATGTTCATGATTTATGCCATGAAAGAAGCCATGCTACTATGTTTATGATTTATGCCATGCTACTATGTTTATGATTTATGCCATGAAAGATGCCATGCTACTATGTTTATGATTTATGCCATGAAAGATGTCATGCTACTATGTTTATGATTTATGCTATGAAAGATGCATGCTACTATGTTTATGATGTATGCCATGAATTATGTCATGCTTAGAATGTTTACGATGTCTATGCTTGATATGCTAGAAAGTATGCCTATGGTTGATTTACATCTTATGCTATGTTCATGCCACATACGATGCCATGCTTAGAATGTTTAATTATGCTTATGCCTATGTTTATACTTTATGNTAAGTTGGAAGAGTTTCAAGCAAGACACCATAGTGGATTCTACCACGGAAGTGGAATATATTGCAGCTTTGGAAGCAGCAAAGGAAGCAGTTTGGATCAAGAAGTTTGTCTCAGAACATGGTGTGGTTCCAACCATTGATGAAGCAATACCGGTTTACTGCGACAACAATGGAGCTATTGCACAAGCGAAGGAACCAAGGTCTCATCAGCGATCCAAACATGTGCTTCGCCGCTATCATCTGATCAGAGAGATTATAAGTAGGAATGATATAGAAATTGAGAAAATTCTCACTGAAAGGAATTTAGCGGATCCTTTAACTAAGGCCTTGCCTCAAAGAAAGTTTGAGGGTCATGTTAGAGCCTGTGGTATTGGGTACCGTAGCGATTGGCATAAGGCCAAGTGGGAGTTTGTTAGTGATATGAGAGAAGTGTCCTAAGGAAATTGCCTTATGATTGTAATCATTTATTTTAATAAATGAATATTCACTATTTGAGTATACATGTTTGTGTATTTGATTGAGATCTTAAACTCATTTACTGAATGCCCGCAATACAATTCACAGCATGAGAGAATTTGTGATGAATTCACAACTAGTGATTATCTCTACATGTGCAATTGTGAAGTATTGAAATTGTCCCTAGTCGATGAATTGATAAATACGGACACTATCAATTCTGTTGAGACTAGCATAGGTTATTTTATCATGAATTAAAATATGATTTTAACCATGATATAAAATCAAACTTGGTATGATGGAATAAGTTATTCCATATTTGAGAGGCTTGATGGTTGAGAGGCCACTATATAAAGGACCCAAGGCAAGGCTTGGGTGTGAATCATAGAGATGAAGGCATAGGCTCTCTCCCTCTCTTTCTCTCCTTCTCTTCTCCTCTTCTTGCCGTGCGCCAACCAGCCCCAAGAAGGAGCACCAGTCGGCCATCCTTTTATGGTTAGTCTTCTGACTTCTCTCTTGGTTTTTCAAGTCGCGTTCTCGGAGAATCTAGTAGTTTTCGAGAACATGAAACTCGTGGCTTTGCGAAGTCATCCCAAAGATACTCGGCGTGGACGCGAATAGAGGCGGAGCTTCCAAGGGACGCTTACGGTTGGATCTCGTCCCTTCCTTCGAGTTACGCGAGGTAATACGTAAATTAGTTTATGTTTCTGCAAAATTTTAAATATATGATCATGTCTACACAAGATAAAATTGCATGTTTAGATGTGTGGTTAAATGATTTAGAGAAATTATTTATGCTAAACCTTCCGCTGCACGTAATTAATTTTGAAATTACGAACCCGCATCCATGTCAACATGCTACCGGTCCCAACACAAACATCAAAACACATGGTCACTCCGGACCATAGATTGCCCCAACATTCCGAACCTGTGAGTCTTGCTTGGAAGGTAAGATGACTAAGAGGCCTTTCAAGGCTAAGGGGTATAGAGTCAAAGATGTGTTAGAACTAATTCATTCTTATTTGTGTGGTCCCGTGTCCATCCAGGCTAGAGGTGGCTTTGAATACTTCGTCACTTTTATAGATGATTATTCAAGGTATGGATACATTTACCTAATGCGTCACCAGTCTGAATGCTTTGATAAGTTCAAAGAATTCAAGGTTGATGTGAAGAAACGTCAAGGTAAAAGTGTCAAGACACTGCAATCAGATCGTGGTGGCAAGTACCTCTTAGGAGAGTTTAGGACCTCCTTGTCAGAGGCTAGGATTCAGTCCCAATTGTCTGCACCCGGTACGCTCCAACAGAACGGTGTAGTAGAAAGAAGGAATAGGACTCTTATGAAGATAGTTAGGTCAATGATGAGCTACTCTGAGTTGTCAGATTTGTTCTAGGGATATGCTTGGGATACGACAGCGTATATTCTGAACATGCTACTGTTGGTGCAGAAAGCACCAAAGTCAAACCTGTGTTTTGATAATGGAAACAGGGTTCAAAAGTTAAGTCTTACTTATTATCTAACATGCCACTTGAGTGTGCAGAGTGAAAAGCCCTAGCGAAGGACTGCTAGGCGCCAGGCGAAGGACAGCTTGGGACTGAAGCCCTAGCGAAGGAATGCTAGGCACTGGGCGAAGGATAGCTCGGCATCCAAGACTTGGCAAAGGACCGTCAGGCAAAAGTCCAACCAAAGGAGCGGTTGGCATCAGGTACATTCTCCCGAGAGGAGTAGGTGAGGACGCGTTCCCCGTCGAGTGAACAATAGGCGTCGATTCGACCTAGGGTTCCATTATGGAGACACGAAGTCAGAACCAAGACAGCTAAGGCTGTATAAATTAATAATTTATTATTTTATTGTGTTTTGGACTAACCCTGGATGCAGGACCGAAGGAACGTGTGTCTGCAGCTCAGAGAGCCTCAAAGGAATGAGGCAACAGCTGACCAGGGCGCCCGGAGTGTCCTGGGCGCCCCCAAGGTAAACACAAAACACAACAAAGCAAAGACAGCTTCGATAGTTCAACTCCCGGGCGCCCCCGTGCTCCCGGGCGCCCCCGCTGCTCCCGGGCGACCCCTGCGCTGCGGGCGCCCCCCAGTGCCAGCTATCGAAGCACACCCTCGCGAAGCCAAGAAGATGAGGATTTGACCCGTTCAATGCGGGCGCCCCGAGCGCTCCGGGCGCCTCGGTCAAACCTGATCCCGAAGGTAAAGGGATCAGACGCTGACCGAGAAATTGGCGGATCAAATGCCACGTGGGGGGCACCCCCGACGTCCCGGCCGCCCCCAGGCCCTATATAAAGGGCCCTCGACCCCAAGCTTCGACAACAACTTCAATCAACGCTTCCACGCTCTTCTGCTCTCGCGCCTTGCTCCGGAAACTGCCCAACTCGAGCAGACGATGTCCCGCTGCTCCGGAAAAGACAACGTACATCGGACGTCGGTAAAAGAAGAGTCTCTTTTTTATTATTTAGTTTACAGTGCTGAACTTGTAAATCAATTCTTGTAAACTATTATTTTGCCTCATATAGAATTGCCCAAAGTAAACGGTCAACGACCTTGGGCCTTGGAGTAGGAGTCGACCCAGGCTCCGAACCAAGTAAAATCGATCGTGTCTCTGTGTGTTTTTGTTTTATTAATTTCCGCTGCGTACCTGCTCTAAGTTTTTCTGAAAAATGATTTCCGATATTCACCCCCCTCTCTATCGGTTCTCTCGATCCAACAAGTGGTATCAGAGCGGGGAAGTTCAAACTTGGTGCAACCACCAGTTAGAAATTTTTTTTTCGGATTTTTATTTTCTTTTTCTCGTTCGAATTTTCTTTAAATATTTCGTTCGAATTTTTTTCCGTTAATCGAGGTTGGTGCAACACCCCTCGTTATTTCATTTTATTTCATCCCACACTACTAATCCAAGACCTAGTCTTGGGAAATCTTTTTCTTGTTAGTTTTCTTATTCTACAGATTAAATGACCATGCAAGAAGGTTTTAGCACCGCCAGACCTCCACTTTTCAGTGGAGAAGACTTTTCCTACTGGAAATGTCGAATGGAGGTCCACCTGAAAACTCAGGTGGACATGTGGATCATCATCCAGTCCAGACTGGAGATCCCCAAAAACGCCGAAGGAGTACCGCAGACCTACTCAGAATGGGACAACACTCTGAAGCGCAAAATAGAAGCCGACGTAAAGGCGACTCAGACCCTACAATGCGGTTTAACAAAAGAAGAGCTGAACCGAGTGGGCCCCTTCAACAGTGCAAAGGAGCTATGGGCAAAGCTGATCGAACTGCACGAAGGAACATCAGACACCAGGATCAGTAAGAGAGACCTGCTCCTAAACAAACTATACACCATCAAGATGGCCGATAATGAAACAGCAGCCCAACTCCACGCACGCATACAAGAATTGATGAACGGTCTTCACACTATAGGTCACAAGGTCGAAAACCGTGACCTAATAAGGTATTCCCTAAATGCTTTCCCTAGAAATACCTTGTGGGCATCTATGGTGGATGCATACAAGGTCTCAAGGGATCTTTCTAAAATAAAATTAGACGAATTATTTTCCGAATTAGAACTGCACGAACAAACTAACTCCTATATGGTCGAGAAAGGAATTACTTTTGTTGCAGGAAAAATTGGAAGATCAACAAAGAAGAAACCTCAACCTGAACCCGAGTCTAACTCAGACTCAGACGCAGAAGACGAAGAAGGAGATCAATCTGAGCTGGTCCGACTGGCCCGAAGCTACTACAAAAAATTAAAAAACCAAGTCAACACACGGAGGACAAGCCGAAGAAAGGACGAACCAGCTGAACCCGCGAATAACAAAAACAAGCCCAATGTAACCTGCTACGAGTGCAAGAAGAAGGGCCACTATAAGACGGAGTGCCCAAATCTAAAGGAGAACAAAAAGACAAGAAGGAAGAAAGCACTCCAAGCAACCTGGGACGAATCTTCATCAGAAGAAGAAGAAGAAGAACCCCAGTCAAACCTGCTAGCACTGACCGCTTCAGAAGAAGTCGAGACCGAGTCAGAGTCAGAAAAGGACGACGGCAAACTAACCTTTTCAGAAGACAACGAAATCAAGGTAAGCGGGTTCAATAAAAGTCAATTAAGTGAACTTATTTCTTATCTCTCTCGAGTTTTGGCGAAAGCTAAACTCCGAGTCGAATCCCTCCGACAGGAAGTAAAACTCCTGAAAGAGGGAGCTGACTCTAAATCCTTAACCGAGAAAGTTCAAGAAGGAACTCCTACTCAAGTTGAAAAACTTGAGGAAGAGAACTCCTCCCTGAAAACTTAGGTTAAGGATCTTAGAGCGGCCTTAGAATGATTCACATCTGGTTCCAAGGGTCTTGACATGATTCTAGGAAAACAAAAGTCCGTTCTAAATCGATCCGGACTTGGCTATAGAACCAAATCCCGACAAAGATCTTACTTTGCTGTACTGAATCAGTCCAGAAGTGCAACAACCCGAAAAATTCTCTTAATATTTTCTTTAAAATATTAAGTATGTCTAGATAATTTTCTAGAGGATCTAGAAATATTAATACGAACCTTAGCCGAGAAACTCATGGTTCTCTCATTTAAATTGAGAAACTAAGTACTAAGGGGCCTTATATGGGCTTTCTAGTGCCATTATTATGGGTGGATTTTAGGTAGAATTTAATATAAAAATAGATGGATTTTAATGGGAAATATTAACATAATTATGGGAGTATTTTTAAGGAATTTTCGAAATAATAAGAAATAAATTAAAAATAAAATGGAAAAATTAGTGCATGCACCAAGGATTGAATCTTGGACCTCTTGTACAACCAAGCATGCACTAACCAATTCACCTAGCAAGGGAGTGCTATGGGAGAATGAAGTGGATATTAGTTAAGGCGTAGGAAATGAAGAGTTATCAAGGGAAGAGACACCATGACTCTTCATTTACCCCTTTTAAAGTGATATAAATATGGAAAGGAAGTTACAACTTCCCTTCTCCTCTTCATTTCTTCTTCCTCCTTGCTTTGGCCAAAAACTCAAGGTGTTCTCCCCCTTAAGAAAAGTTCCACCAAGGACTCTATTTGGAAGATCTAGGTTCTCTTCCAAGGTTACAAGGGCAAGAAGGGTTCAAGTGGCAAAGGGATTTCCATTCTCCTTCTTTTTAAGGTCTAAAAATCAAAGACAACCCAAGGTAAAACCCTCTCACCTGTGGTATGATAGCTTTCAAAGTTATTTGTCATGATCTAAGTCTTATTGGCATGATATGTTGGAAAAATCCATGAAAATGGCTCATGAAGGTTTCGGCCAAGGCATGTCTTGGGCTAGAAATCATGTTAAAAACTTGATTTATATTTGCAAATGGTTACCTATGATAGGTGAAGTATAAAAGCATGATGTTTGAAGTTTTATGGCACCCTAAGAACCCCTTAGGGTTTCGGCCACCTTCAAGATTAGGGTTGGATTTAATCTTCAATTCTCCAAGCATGCTTAGTATGTCTTGCTATGATATAGTATGGATGAAAGTAGTGATTTGTATGAATTTTCTATGGGCTTGTTACCCTTATAGGTTTCGGCCAAGTCATGTACTAGGGCTAAGGCTTAGTGTTAAGTCCAATCAAGGGTTAAATTGGTCTTCCATGGCATGATATGCAAGGTATAGGATGTTAATCTTAACCTAGGCAAATTTTCTATGAATTTAGATCTCCTTCAAGTTTCGGCCAAGACCCAAACCTAGGGTTTGGATTGGGTTAAGGTCTCAAGGATGCATGTTTCTAAGTTACCATGATGCTAGTAAGTAGTTAAGCATGAAGTAAGGATCTTTATGTTACAAAAATCTTAGTTTATGTGTGGAATAATATGATTTTGGATGTTAGATCTTAAGTGATGCTTTACTCATGAATATTTAGATCATATACCATGTATATATGAAATTGATGTAGGATGTAAGTTATGATAGATGGAATGATGCATGTATAATGATAAATGTTTATAATAGATTTATGGTTTATGAAAGTACATGCATGTTTTAAGGTAAATGCCATGAACTCTAGTAGTATGTGTCATGTTTATATGTAGCTTACCATCCATGCTTATTGATGAATACTAAGATTATGTATGCTAGATGAAATGTATCATGTATGAAGTACATGTTTATTTATGTATTGTGATCATGCAAGTTTTACGAACCAAGATAATGTTTATGGCTAAAAACATGATTATGCATGTATGTCTCATTATGTGAATAAAGAATGATAAGTATGAATGAAGATGATGGTTATGCCTTAAGTATGAATGATAAGTATGAATGATGAAGGCATGACGATGATATGAAATAAGTATGAATGATGAGTATGAATGACAAGTATGAATGATGAAGCATGCATATTTATTTTTATGAATGAGGCTTATACCGGACCGAAGTAAGGGTCCAAGGGATGGGTACCTTAAGAACGCCCCGGTTCTGGACTACCGAAGTTGTCCACGGTTCTGGCACTACCGAAGCTGTGCAACAGGGATGGGCACCTTAAGAACGCCCCGGTTCTAGGACTACCGACTATGCTGTCCTTACCATAGTAGGTTGAGGCTAGCTACCTCATATTTACTTAGGGATGCGCGCTTATGATATATGTATGTGGTACAAGCCGGGGACCCCAATGATGTTATGTTTATGTTAAGCATTTAAAAGTATGGTTTTAAAAACTAAGCATCCTTATGTAGTAAATGGATTTGACTCATTCATACATCCATGTTATACATCGCGCCAGGGTAAGTATATTTTATGTTTGTGTTTATGCTCATAACTTATGTTCATGCATGCTAAGAATTATGTCATGTATAAGTATGCCTTATGTTCATGTATGCTAAGAATTATGTCATGTATAAGTATGCCTTATGTTCATGTATGCTAAGAATTATGTCATGTATAAGTATGCCTTATGTTCATGTATGCTAAAAATTATGTCATGTCTAAGTATGCCTTATGTTCATGTATGCTAAGAATTATGTCATGTATAAGTATGTCTTATGTTCATGTATGCTAAGAATTATGTCATGTCTAAGTATGCCTTATGTTCATGTATGCTAAGAATTATGTCATGTATAGGTATGCTTCATGTTCACGTATGTATGTTTCATGTTCAGGTATGTTAAGATTTATGCCATGCTAAGTAGGTTGTAGACCTATAGTGATGTTAGGAATCATGCTATGCTATTTGTTCATATGTTTATGACTTATGCCATGACTATGCTTATGTTTATGTTCGAAGTTACGCTATGTCAGATACTTGATATGTTTACGCTTAAGTGACGTATGGTTTTAGTGAGTAGGAAAAGGTTTTACTAAGCCTATGTGCTTATAGTTTTCCTTCCTCGTACCGCAGATCAAGCAAGAAGCTATTAAAGGAAGCCGCAGGAGAGGCAAAAGCGTGTGTGTGTGTGTAGCAGTGACTTGGCAAAAGATTCTTATATTCTCACATAATACATGTCTTAGGTGTGAAAATGTTTTCTTAAATTTTATGCTATGATTTATGGTTATGACTAATGGGTGACTTAAGACTCATGATGCTATGATTATGGATAAGTACATACTACTTATGATAATTATGAATAAGCTATGGAATGGTTAAGTTATGATATGATGCCATGTATAGATGTTCCATGTGTTTAGTTGCATGGTTAAAAGCATGTTTAGGAAAAAAAATGATTCCGCTGCATTAAGATGTTGTATGCACATGTATGTTTAGCGTAACGACGCCTCTCTCGCCACACCACGAGGTGTGGGAAAAAGGCGGGCGTTACAAGATGTAAAGTTCAGGCATGGGTACCTAAACTGTGCCTGATTAAACCAACTGGATCAAATCAGTATTGGATCCCCAAGGACAAGATTCACATCTTGCCTAATCATTATCGTGGCTATAGTCCAGGTGGAGCCAAATTAAAAACTATTTTTATTGTTAAATAAAATTTAATTCTTGCAATTTGCCTGATTGATTGTTTATTTAAATTTTTGCAATTTACCATGCTTAGACTTAGGTTAGTTTAAGGACTAAACAAACATAACTGAAACTTGACAACATAGTATTGGGTGGAGGTGAGATAATAGTACGTTAGGGAAACCAATTCTAATAAGATCAAGTTCACTTGGTCTCTTTAGACTGGAGAAACTAGCCAAAGCTACCGATCCAAAATCCAAACTAGTTAGACCAGAACTTTTTCAAAGATTAATTTTGAAAATGAAACTTCATTAAAAGGCTTTATCAAGGAAAGGGTTGATGATCCAATAAGGCTACGGCTAAAGAAGGCCTAGTGCCTCGCCAAGACCTGGAAGCCAATTTTTGAATTTCAAATTCAAATTACTTTTTGTCAAATTCAAATCTAACACAATTTTCAGTTAAGTATAGATTCAAACATCTCCTTTCAAAATAAATTGAAATATTTTCAAAAATTAATTAAGATTTTCAAAATAAATCATGGTTTTCAAAAATTCTTTTATCAAAACCTGTCTCACAAAACCTATAAGGCTAACGTGATTTAGAACCCTAGATTTGGGTGAGACAGACTAGTCAGTGAAAATCAATTTAAGCTATTCCTAACTCTAATTGGATCCAAATCAATAAAACTCTTTATGTGTAGGAACATAAAGATTTTGACCAATGGATGTTGGATAGCGGTTGCTCCAGACATATGACTGGAGATAAATTGAAGTTCACCAAACTCAAGCTCAAGAACCTAGGCTCAGTAGCATTTGGCAACAATGCTACACTCAAGGTAATTGGGTCAGGTAATATTGAGCTTAAATCTAACTTTATTATTAAGAAAGTTCTTTTGGTGAAAACTTCAATATTAACCTACTTAGCATAAGTCAGTTATGTGATTCTGGTTATATAGTCACTTTCAACAATTCTGACTACCTGATTAGAAATGTACAAGACTCAGAAACCATGCTTAAGGGCACTAGGAAAAATAACGTATACACTATAAACCTTCCCCTAGTACCCAAATGTATGTTAACTCAGTTAAAACAATCGAACCTCTGGCATAGGAGATTAGGTCATACCAATTTGAGAACTATCTCAAAAGTCACCCAACTTGGCCTAATCAAAGGTATCCCCAAAATTAATAACAATGAAAACCTAATATGTGAATCATGTAATCAAGGTAAACAAACCAAATATAATCACAAATCAATTCAATCTGACCTAACTCAAACCACACTTGAGCTCCTGCACCTTGACCTATTTGATTCACATGGAGCCAAGTCACTAAGCGGGAACCGATACTGCTTAGTAATAATTGATGATTATTCTAGGTTTACCTGGGTTAGGTGTCTAAAAACCAAAGATGAAACCTTAAAACTATTTAATGATTTCTGTAAATTGATTGAAAATCAAAACGATACTAAAATTAAAAGACTTAGGAGTGACCACGGGGGAGAATTTGAAAACCAACGGTTCGAGGAATTCTATAAGGTCAATGGGTATATACATGAATTTTCATGTCCTAGAACCCCCCAACAAAATGGGATAGTCGAAAGAAGGAATAGAACCTTACAAGAAGCCGCTAGGGCGATGCTCAACGAATTTAGCTTAGCAAACCAATATTGGGCAGAAGCGATTAGTACGGCTTGTTACATCCAAAATAGGATTCTGATTAACAAGCGACACAACAAAACACCCTATGAACTATACTACCATAGGCTCCCAAATCTACACTACCTAAGGGTCTTTGGATGCAAAGTTCATATTCTAAACACCAAAGACTACTTAGGGAAATTTCAATCCAAATCAACCCTAGGTATCTTCCTAGGATACTCAACCACAAGTAGAGACTATAGAGTTTACAACAAACAAACTAAGAAAATTGAAGAAACAACTAACTTAATATTTGATGAAGAAGTCAACTCAACATTTGATAATGCAAACCTAACTTCATCAAATTCTGATCAAGAAAATAATGAACAAACTAGTGAACCCTTAATTGAATCCTTAAACGAACTAACTATTGAACCAATTAATGAGTCAACTGAACCAACAAATGAACCAGCCCAAAGAGCCGAATCGAACAATGAACCAAACCGACCAGCCGGACCTGAGGCTGAACCAAGTTCTAGGAGAACCAAGAAACCCAGACTTAGTCACCCAACCGATCAAATTGTGGGTGATCCAACTCTAGGAGTCAGGACTAGATCCTCCTATAGAAACCTTAGTCAAATAGCTATGATATCAAAAATAGAACCCAAAATTATAGATGAAGCCCTACCTGACCCTGATTGGATCATAGCTATGCAAGAAGAATTAGCCCAATTTGAGAGAAACCAAGTATGGGAACTGGTACCTAAACCTGTAGGCAAATCCATCATAGACACTAAGTGGGTATTTACGAATAAGCTAAATGATCAAGGAGAAATAGTTAGAAATAAAGCCCGCTTAGTAGCAAAGGGATTCAGCCAAGTAGAGGGATTAGATTACGATGAACCATATGCCCCAGTAGCTAGACTTGAGTCCATTAGAATGTTGTTAGCCTTTGCATCCCATAAAGGATTTAAGCTATACCAAATGGATGTAAAGTCAGCCTTCCTAAATGGGTTCATTAAAGAAGAAGTTTATGTAGGACAACCCCCCGGGTTTGAGGACTTAGACAAACCTGACCACGTTTACAAATTAACTAAAGCACTATATGGGTTAAAACAAGCACCTAGGGCCTGATATGAACATTTATCTACTTACTTAACTTCTAAAGAATTTAAACAAGGACAAATTGACTCAACATTATTTATTAAAACCCTAGGAAAAGATATATTTATTGCCCAAATTTATGTAGATGATATAATCATTGGATCTACCAACACAAACTTCCTAAAAGAATTTGTAAAGATAATGGAAAATGAATTCGAAATGAGCTTGGTTGGTGAGCTTACCTTTTTTTCTAGGACTACAAATCAAACAAACTAGAGATGGAAACTACGTCCATCAATCCAAATATGCTAAAGAGTTAATAAAGAAATTTAAAATGGATAACTCTAAAAGCATAAATACCCCCATGGCAACTAATGTAAAAATAGATAGTGACCCTGATGGTAAGCTAGTAGACCTCAAACTGTATAGAAGTATAATAGGTAGTCTACTGTACCTTACAGCCAGCAGACCTGACATTCTTTTTGCTGTAGGGATGTGTGCTAGATACCAAACCTGTGCTAAGGAAACACACTTAGCAGCCCTAAAAAGAATACTAAGATATGTAAAGGGCACCCTAAATGTAGGGATCTGGTATCCTAGAACCTCAACCTTTAATTTGTCAGGATACTCGGATTCTGACTATGCTGGTTGTAAATTAGATAGAAAGAGCACAAGTGGAAGCTGCCAACTGTTAGGAAATAGTCTAGTAAGTTGGTGTAGCAGAAAACAACACTGTGTGGCTCTGTCCACAACTGAAGCTGAGTATGTAGCCTTAGGAGAGTGTGTAGCACAACTTTTATGGATGATGCACACTCTTAAGGACTTCCAGCTCAACTACACCCAAACTCAGGTATTTATTGACAATATAAGTTCAATCAATCTAACTAAGAACCCAATCCAACATTCCAGAACAAAACATATAGAAGTTAAACATCACTTCGTAAGAGACCATGTAGCCAGGGGTGAGATAGTACTTAACCATATAGACTCAAAATCAACTTAGCTGATATATTCACAAAACCATTACCTGAGTCTGAGTTCAGCTCACTAAGAAGGCAGTTAGGATTGTGCTCTGTAGAATAGATTAACTCTACTGTTGATTTTCTTATTGCCTTACTCGATTTAAAAATCAGTTTCTAAAAATAGAATTTTGAAAAACTGTTTTACTTAATTTCAAAATCAATTTGTTTTAAATCTTTTTTGACTTAGTTTTCTTTCAAAACTACCCCCTTCAAAACTAGGGCTTTTTCGCAAATGGACTTAGCTTAGGCCCTAACCCTAGAACTGCATGCACCTATAGATTTAGAAGCCAGCATCTCACAAGCACTTTAGGGTACTTTTGGTTGATAACCTAGAAAGGGTTGAGATGCTTAGGTCTTTGCCTTAATTCAAGATGCTTTAAGTCAGTGCATCTGCAGTAATTGGGGCACTAAATACAACTTATGCAGCAATCAAGTTAAGTGTCAAGTTTAGAAAATCTAACTTGAACAGAAACACTTAACTTGACTAACCCCAGCGAAAACTACTGCTTATAACAGTTAGTAAGTAGCTAAATGGGTTAGACAGGTCCCTACAAGAGAAAATTAACTGATTTGGTCTAAGTCTTGGTTCAGTACAGCAAAATCATACGAATATTCTTTATGAAAGTCATTTCTTTTATGCAATTTAATTTCTGCAATATCTATCTGTTTTTGATATATGGCAAAGGGGGAGAGATAGAAAAGAGTTCAAATTTTTCAAATTTTTTTCAAACTCTCAAAACTTTTTTCAAAAAGTTAGCTACTTTTCAAAGCTTCTCAAAACCTTTCTAGAAATACTACAAAGTACTTAAGTTTATTAAAGTACTAAGTTTTTATAAGTACTTTAAGCTTAATTTTTCAAAACTTTACTAAGTACTTTAAACTTAATTTACTAAGTACTTAAATTGTTTCAAAATTTACTAAGTACTTAAATTGTTTCAAAGTTTACTAAGTGCTTAAGTTTTTTTAAAATCCTGCTAAGCACTTAACTTAAAGTTTTCAAAACTTTTGAGTACTTTAAACTTAAGCCTTCAAATTTTTTAAAGTACTCTAAACTTATGCTTCCAAAAACTCCTCTATACTTTTAAAACTTAAGTCATCAAAAGATTTCCAAAGTATCTAAACTTAAGTTTTCAAAGTGCAAAATCATTCTAAGTAAAGTTTTTCAAACTTAGAACCCCACGACGTTTTGAAAAATCTAGGGGGAGATTCCCTCCAGGGGGAGGGAACAAATTTTTATGCTTTTTATTAAACTTAACTTTTTGAACTAGGGTTGCCATAAATCAAAAAGGGGAGATTGTTGGTGCAGAAAGCACCAAAGTCAAACCTGTGTTTTGATAATGGCAAAAGGGTTCAAAAGTTAAGTCTTACTTATTATCTAACATGTCACTTGAGTGTGCAGAGTGAAAAGCCCTAGCGAAGGACTGCTAGGCTCCAGGCGAAGGACAGCTTGGGACTGAGCCCTAGCGAAGGAATGCTAGGCACCGGGCGAAGGACAGCTCGGCATCTAAGACCTGGCAAAGGACCGTCAGGCAAAAGTCCAACCAAAGGAGCGGTTGGCATCAGGTACATTCTCCCGAGAGGAGTAGGTGAGGACGCGTTCCCCGTCGAGGGAACAGTAGGCGTCGGTTCGACCTAGGGTTCCATTATGGAGACCCGAAGTCAGAACCAAGACAGCTAAGGCTGTATAAACTAATAATTTATTATTTTATTGTGTTTTGGACTAACCCTGGATTCAGGAGAGAAGGAACGTGTGTCTGCAACTCAGAGAGCCTTAAAGGAATGAGGCAACAGCTGACCAGGGCCCCCGGAGTGTCTCGGGCGCCCCCAAGGTAAACACAAAACACAACAAAGCAAAGACAGCTTCTACAGTTCAACTCTCGGGCGCCCCCATGCTCCCGGGCGCCCCCGCTGCTCCCGGGCGCCCCCTGCGCTGTGGGCGCCCCCAGTGCCAGCTACCGAAGCACACCCTCGCGAAGCCAAGAAGATGAGGATTTGACCCGGTCAATGCGAGCGCCCCGAGCACTCCGGGCACCCCGGTCAAACCTGATCCCGAAGGTAAAGGGATTAGACACTGACTGAGAAATTGGCGGATCAAATGCCACGTGGGGTGGCGCCCCCGACGTCCCGGGCGCCCCCAGGCCCTATATAAAGGGCCCTCGACCCCAAGCTTCGACAACAACTTCAATCAACGCTTC